>CP137676.1:29610766-29810766 GCA_037976565.1 Mesocentrotus franciscanus | reverse complement strand
GCACCCGTTGGTCATTTCTTGCAAATATTTTACACCGTGAGGTCTATCTGCGAATTTTGATGGACTCGTTTTCACAAATTCTGTCACAATGTCATTTGGACAGAGCAAAAGTTATGGATTCGTCTGCTGCTAACTTTTACGATTGCGAGGAGAAGCAACAATTCGCCATTAAACAAGAACCATTTGATATTGAGGAATCCAACGTTGGACTTGTCGGTGATTTCCTCCAAGGTGAGGACTCTATAGATATTGACGCGTACTTAGCTCTAGGAAGGACGGACGTACAGCAAAACAATCACATCGATAATACTGGTGACGGAATTCTCCGACAGCTAGAACAAGACTTTGCTTCAAATCATCATCAGATGGTCATCCAAACGCCTGCCCCAACTCCGGGCGCACAGCCGAACCAGCTGCCCGTACATTCCGTCGACCAGTTGCACTACGCAACGATCAGCAGCATGCCACAGCAGAACACTCAGGCCCATGTCGTTGAACAAGCGGTCCCGGAATATCAAGCATGCTGGGAAGTTAACAGCACCAGTACCAGTGCTGCATCTAGCCCAGGTCTACCCACATCTGGTGATTACAACGAGGAAGTCCAGGCCCATTCCAGCTCGGGAATGGACAGCGGTACTGCCTCTGGTGGTGGGAGCCAAAAGCGAAAACGCCCGGTTCCTGTTCCTGGCACCAACGAATACAAGCAGAAGCGGGAACGAAACAATATAGCTGTGAGAAAGAGTCGAGAAAAGACCAAAACGAAGAACAGGGAGCTCCAAGATAAGGTTGGTGAACTCCAGGGGGAGAACTCTGATCTGAAGAAACGTGTTGAGGGATTAGCTAAGGAGCTGGCGGTCCTTCGAAGCCTCTTCACCACCACAGGAAAGACTCCTCCTTCAGCCTTGGAAAAAGCTGTAAAGTAATGGAAACTAGTGGCAAATCTAGGGACAGTTTTTAAGCCAAAAAACGACGTCTTCACATTCGCCCGACCCTCCTGTTCTGTCTATGGCCTCGCCCAAGATCATCAAAGAGCATCTCAGTAGTAGACTGCTAGTCTCTTGAGGCAGATAAAGATCTGAGCGGAGTTGAGCTGTGGACAAGGTGACTCTCACGATAGGAGATGGTGACTTGATGAACTTGAACTATGTTGAATGTTCTATCACGACCTATGAGACAGACACTGCTAGTGCTAGTGTTATTTGTGGACTCGAACAGATGAACAACTATTTGCTTTGTAGGCTATCGCCGTCAGATTTCAAGAACAAATTTCCTATGTGCCGCATGTAACATGTAAGCCTAGGTTATAAATGTGAAAGTCTTTGAATACTAAGCGTCTTTGCATTGTATTGAATTTCATGGAGTAGCAATGATATTATGTACTTGGATACTATACGTATATGCAGTTTAAACTTATATCCATTGTGAAATTGGAAGGAAAACTTTTAGGCTATTCAATGTGGAAATGTTACATGATTTGTTTCTGTCAGAATTGTGTATGGGTGCCTTTTAATAGATTTCATATAAGTGGGTGAAAATGAGCAAATCCTATTATGGATGCAAATCTTAAAATGCAAAAAGTTCAAGATATTCGAATATTTGAATGTTATTCAGGAGGTTTGACAATGCCACACACCCTCCACAATGTAGTGAAAGTCATGTTCAAAGTTGAAAGACAAGTGCACCTCAATTTGAATTCAAAAGGCAGAGAGGAAGATTTAAAAGAGGCAGCTTAGCTCCTTTATTCCAGTGCATCTATAGGCTTTGAGAAAATGACTATTTTCTTTTTTAATACCATTTCGTTGATGTAAATTTTGTTTTTAAATTCAATCGTTGTGGAAAAAAGACCACATTAATTATGTCAACTGAAATCTATATTAATGGTGTACTACAAAGCCAAATTCTTGAGTGTTTGTAAATTTATGTTTGTATTCTCGTCTTTTGTGAAGTTCTATCTTATTTCAATCTCTGTACAAGAAACTATAGTTTAATTTTGTTTTTAATTCTTTTGACTCATCTGACATGTATTTTTTAAAAATAAATATCTATATAAATATGAATGTTTTAGGCTCACTCATAGACCTTGAATGTATGCAGTTTAATGTGTAGTTAAAACCAAAATAAATGTCTTCATATGTTCAGACTAAAACAAAAATTGCACATTTACATATAGGAGGATTTATGTAAATTATCATGGGTATGACCTAGTTTTATATGAAATAGTAATTGTTGAAAGTTTGTATATTACTGGACATGGCATGGTGATTTTGTATATTTCATATTGCAAAGATATATATATAACAGTTGAGAAATCATGTGATGTTGGCTCTTCGACATGTCGAAAGGATGACATATAAAATATGTAAAACTAATTTTCTAGTCCTATTTGTGTTCTTTTGCATCGAGCATGATATATTGTGGGTTTGATTGTGGGTATTTCAGATGGCAACTAATTGAGCATTTTATGTGTGGAAGGAAAAAGAGAGTATACAGAGAGGGAAAGATAGAGAGTATGACAGAGAGAGGGGGAGGAAAGGGAAAGATATATAGAAAGAAAGAGAAGAGGGAGAGGGAATGAGAGATAAAGAGGGGGGGAGAGAAATAGAAAGAGAAGAGAGTGCGAGGTGTTAGAGAATTACAGAAGAGAGTTCTTTTAAAGTTATTCATGTTTGATGTTCGGCAGTAGCTGAAAATTACCTTGATGCATGATGTGTGTGCATGTCTGGAAAACCAGCTAGTCGTACAATGGTCACTTATTAAACAGTCCCATTAAAAAAAAATCCTCTTATGGGTTAGTTACCCCTCATGTCTCCCCTGTTATACACCTTGGTTCCTGATTGCAAATTTTGTAATTAAAAAAGATATCGACAAATATATAAACAAAATTAAAGCTTCCATTTTCATCTTCAAATATTATCTTTTATTATCTTTATTCCTAAAGAAATAACAAAATATATATACATCTAACACACATCATCGTTGATCCAAGGAGGGGTGTGGGTCCTAGCATGGTAGGTCCATGGTCCTAGGGTATGGATGATGCAATGTCAGAGAGGAGCGACATCACCCCTTTCTCTACAACACAATCATCTCAATTTTCTATTATAAGTTTTAGTCGTGACTCATTTCTTCCATAGCTATGATATATTATAGGCTGGGCGTGCCAGTGTAATTAGATATCTACTTGGAGGATGTGTAGTCTAATTGGAGTTGTTACTGGTAGAACAGTTGACATGTGGATGAAGGTGGTAGTGTTGATCGATGGTGATTGATTATGATGATGGAGATGGTGATGGTTTTGATGATGCTGTTGATGATGATGGTTGTGATGATGATGATGGTGGCGATGATGATGCTGACGGTGAAGATGATGTGATGGTGGTGCCGCATGATGAAATAGAAGATGATAATGATGATGGTGATAATGATGATGATGGTGATGATGATGTTGATGATGATGATGGTGATGATGAAGAAAGAGAAGGTGGTGGTGGTGTTGGCGACAACGATGGCGACGTTGCCATTAATTAAACAAAAAAGAACGGAAAGTGATGATGGTGGCGGTGATAAAGGTGATGATAGTAATGATGATGATGGTGATGATGATGATGATGGTGATAATGATGACGGTGAGGATAATACTAATATACCGCTCTTGTATAGCGCATATCACATCATGAGTGCATTCAAAGAATAAATCAGGCAGGGATTCGAACACTGTACCTTGTGGATCACAGCCCGGAGACTTATCAACTAGACCACAACACTTCTACATGATGCATGGGTGAATTAGCATTGGGATGTGGTGGCAGTAGAAGAAGAAGGAGGGGGGACCCGGAGAAGGGGGGAAGAAGGTGGTGGTGGTGGTGGTGATGGATGATGATGCTGATGCTGGTGTCTGGTGACGATGGTGGTGATGGCTATTGCCATGGTGACGATCGGGGGATAGTGGCGGTGGTGATATAACGATGTATTGATGATGATGATGATGATGATAAAAGAATAACATAATCAGAATGCATGTGATTATACATAATGAATAAATATTTACACAAACAGTGCTTCGCTCCGTTTAAAGTTCATGAGATATGGTTGTATCAAAGCGTCAAGGATTTTGGGTAATGAAGGAGTTCAAGGAGACACATATGAAATATTTCATGAAATTTATTGAAAACGAAACAAGTTGCATGGATTGTGTGGTAAATAAGCCTTCCTTTTAGAACCAATATCGTCTATTAAACTAAGTAATACCAATGCATATAATGTGAGTCTATGGCAGTATAGGCTCTACAATAATCATATGCCCCTGGCCCTACGTTCATAAATCACTCAGCTCATGAATAGGCCTGGCTATTATTATGCACGATTCAAGTTTCAAGAGTTTACCCTGTATTTAAACAGTTAAACAGTGGCGGTCTGTTTTTAATGAATTATAAAACAAACTAATAACCATGAAATAAGAAAGTATATGATGAATGAAGAAATTGTTTATGATATAGGCCTAATAACTACATAGGCATAACCATATTTCTGACAGAAAAGCATGTCTTAATTCTCATCATCTGCTCCTTCATCATTTATTTCAAATGAATAGCAAGGAGCTAATTTGGATTCATCCGTGGTCTCCCAGTTACGAGATAACACAAAATCTCATGCCGCCATTTTGATAGACAATGATGAAGCTTTTTTGAATGAAATGGAGGTATGACGTAGCAATTTTGTTCCCACCCACTACTACCAAGCAAATCCAAGGCCAAGCCAAGCTAACAAGTTCGGACTCGCTGTACCGTACACAATGCACTCATCTGCAGTTCAAGCCGGTTTATTTGTTTACAATATTATTTTTTTGTGTGTGGAATTTTTTTCCATAGCGAGGTGAAGCGAGCGTGGCGTATAGACTACGCCGCAGACATGAACACAAATACGTTTATACTGAGCAACAATAAATTGAAAATGAAAAAAGTCTGTAATGGACCTCAATGCAATATTCTCTTATTTTGCAGGGGTGGTGTAAACATACATTTTTACTGCTGTCACTGATCGCCCCATTCAAGTAATTTTGCCATTTTTACTGCCCTTTTAGGATGATAGTGTTTTTTTTTTCTCAATCATGCTGGGAGGGGGCCGTCTGTAATGAACGTAGTATGCATACCGAGTAGGTTTACTATACTTTTATTTGTAAAAAAAACACAATTTGATGTTTCATAAGAATCTAATGATCTCTTTTATCCGCTTTTTGGCATCTATGATATGGTATCAAATTATCAATTTCACAGATTGTCAGATGAGGCTTGATGATGAGGTAAAAGGGACTGCAAAAGAGACTAATCACTGTCATCCAAAACGGTGGGACGATATGACGTCATCTTAGCGAGTGCGCGTGCGACGACGTTGTGTCTAAATTTAGCGTGTGATAGGGGAATCCCCGTTGGGGGTGTGTCACAAAATCATGTGACATGTTGATGATCTCACAAGTTCCACGTGTATCATAAGTGCTTTGTGCGTGGCAGATTTCGCTGTCTTCACAATAATAAAGCATGGCCTTGGAGATCGATTTGAATAACAATTAGTTCCACTGTGTTCAGACTATCAACAAAAATGATGTCACTCGCGAATAAGTACATTAACAAGCTACACTTACTGAGACAAACAAAATCCTTCAAAACACAAGAGTTTTACTTTCTTATTGCAGTGAATCACCGTATTAAAAACAAAATATCTATATTCAAGCCAGGTAAGGTGCAATTTATTTTCAAGGACTGTATGAAGGCCCCCTATTTAGAAATACCTCCGATTTTAATTTTTAGTTTATCAGTGTCACATGGCTTCTCTAGCCCCATGAGAGAGCCCTGCATATAGGCTTACATATTATTGGTAACTTCCATGGAAACATTGATTTCATTGGATGTTGAGTGATGTTGACAGGGTAGCTTGTATTGATGGCAAAAGTTACCATCAGTGGTAAGTTTTATGCAAAACTTTTGCAACGGGCCCCAGGATGTAATCCGAGTAAAACATGATCGATATGGAGATATGGAGAAGGTTGATTTTAAAAAACTGCCTAATTTTTGTATGAAATGTTACTTATTACATTCCTTATTTCCTTCTACTGTACTAACCCTCTAACATGCAAAAAATCCTGAAAAATTCTCAAACCACAACGATATTTATGGTTTTCTTTGAAGGCGTCAATGTGTAACTCCCTCTAACAGTAAATTTTCCCAACCAATTTTTGAATTATCCCAACCGTTTTTCCATGAAAATAAGACATAAAACAGGCTTATGTTTGGAATGGTATATACAGCCAACTCATTGCTTTGTGACGATTTACATTCACCTAAAATTAAATTAAATTATAATAATATAGTTGGGAGAATTCAGGAATCGATCAGATTAGTTTTCCCAATTTTTATCATTAATAATGGTCTGTTCTCAAATTTTCAGATTATCTTTAATTGAACATCTAGCATTGAATTCACTACCTTATCACCATTTTCTCTCATCTGAACAATGTTACCAAGTGTATCCAAACTTGCGTTTTTTTTTACTTATCGACATTAAATATCGTATAATTACAAATAAAGTTTCATTTAAATGGCATTTGATGTTAATTTTATTTAAGCATTCTTTCATGTTTTGATTGAGTTTTTGGAAATAAAATTATTTGAATTGAATTGAATTTAAATGTTAGATGTGGTAGGCAGGGCAAAAAGCTTCGACTTGTCTTTTGACATTCCAGCCCCCGATCGAGTCCATTGAGAGTTGTCAAATGATCAAATTGTAAGTTAAGCCATTCCCGTGTCCATTTCTCTGTGGCTATCGTGATTAATATAACAGGACCATGCTAAGACTTCAATCAGTTTCAATTTCACTTTAAATGATATCTTTGAAGAAATAGACAGCATCAGCATCAAGTAGATAGCAAAGAATGTGAAAAACGCGTCCTTGCATACAGGCACGAACATGTCTCTAATATATTGTTTGCTGCCCCCGTTATCTTTGTTTTCATTTCTTGAATAAACATCCTTTCTTTCCCATTCTTCCTATTTCATTCCTATTTTTTTTTATAATCTATTTTTTTTTGGGGGGGGGGGAGAGGGGGTCATTTTCATGTTTCCTTCTGCTCACTATACAAGTAGCTACGCGTTATAGTTTTAGACAGCCTTGTAATATTGTTTTCGAAATAAATCATTTATGTCTCGTGTTATCATTTTGTATCAATTTCATGTAATGAAAGACACTTCACCTTTGCTGGCACCTGTATGACAAGCAATGGGTGTGTCCATAAATAATGAGGAGATGATACAATCATAGTCTACAGGAACAAACCCCTTGTCAGTCGTTATGCGTGACAGATTGTCTGAATTGAGAGACTATGCCGACTACACGGTCTACTGCACGTCATAGGCCCTGAACTTAGATTCAACTAGAGAGTGACAGAGCTAGGCTCCTCAAGTCTTCAGGAATTGTGGAAAAGTGTCAAATTAGAGTCTGCGATTGCAGACTAGAATGATGCCCGTGTATCACTTGAGAGATCGAATGTCGGATGCAGGACTCAAAACCGCGACCGGATGTATCCGGGTACTTCTGAATGTTGGCATTGTTTCAAACAGTTCGCAGGCCATGGTCATGGACCTATACTATGAAGTAGTTCCATGCCATGATCAACAGTTAGTTCCGAAGGTTGTTAGCATACCACAGTTATCAAAATCGACGTATGGTGTTTGGTGTTTTAACGGAAAGAAAGAGAAAGTGAGTGAAAATGTCGAATTCCTGTGAAGGGAACAGAGAGGGAGAGAGAGAGAGAGAGGGGGAATAAAAAGAAGGAGGGGGAGCAAGAGTGATTCAAGAAAATGAGGACTTTTCATGACTCTCAGCCCAAAACAGCGTCTACTAAAACATCTGGCATCTAATAGTTTCATCAGTGAATTATGTAATACTAAGAAAAAGTTTAGGTGGACCCGGGAAGGTGGGGGGTGGCAGGACGGGCTATGATGGGGTCGCGTCCCCATCCCATTTAGAACCCTTTTACTGGAAATACGTACCTTCGGTTCAGGGCGAAGAGGAAAAAAAATTGCTCCTACTTTTCGTCATCCCTCACCCCCTCTTTGACAAGCCTGGATTCCCCAGTAAGATATATTATTCCAAGCATCGAAATAACATGAGATGAAGATCATAAAAAGGATACATGGGGAACCCTTTCGATACAGGAGCAATGATAAGCATGCTTTCGTTTGTCAAGAATTTTTTTTTGAAAATTTATAGAAAGGTCAGAAGGGTCATTAAAAAGTTAAGTAAAATAGGAATTGCCCGAGGTTATCCCATATTGACAGGGGGCTAAGTTGAACATTATGGAAGGGTATATAGACTCTTAATTACTATAAAGTCGGTGGATATATTTTTTTAATTCAGGAATTGAACTATTATTGTTGGAATAGATGAATTCTGTCTCGGGAGGTAGACACGATGATGTAAGAAGAAGAAATAGAAACGATGAGAGTGGTGTCACCGGCTAATCATTATTGACAGCTCCACACTGGCCGAGAGGATATTTGCATTAATGACGTAATTTCCCTGAGTAAGAAGACTTCACCCGTTACGCCCTGCACCGTTCATGCAGGCATCGGCCCATATATGGTTACATACAGACAATGTCCAACATGGGCAGTGGGCGGTGATATAATTTTTTTAGGGGGGGGGGGTTGTCGGGCCAAATTAGTTGAGTGTCTTAGTTAATCACGTCGTTTTTCCTTTTTCTTTTTTCATCCGGTTAAAGAAAACTTTACAATAATTAATAGACTTGATTATGAACTTTAAAGATACTATGTCCCTTTTGCAGCCAACATCAAATTCTGTAGAACTTTGCAGGAATTATGAATATGTAATGTATGTCCTATCTGTGAACTTTAAACATAAGCAGTGTCGTAGTATTCAAATTATGCAAGGAAACCCGTTTACCTTCTAGAATTCACTGTCAGACACTATTAATAACATACATAAAATGAGCTGTAACAGGTACATCAACATAAATTATAAATTTGTCTTCATCAATAACCCACTACTTGTAATAGCCAAAATTAAACTGATTGAATCTTTGTGCAGCACAAAACGTACGACCCTTCGGTAAAAGGGTCTGAAAATCAGACTATTACTTATGTGATTGCAATCACTTAAGTCGATTAGAAAGCTAATGGTCATTATTTTCCCACTAAAAGTCATTTTCAAGCCGTTTCGTTTTGAGGGAAGTTCTAAATTAGTATTGTCTTTCAAATTTAACCCTTTTTTTGGCTTGCGAATGGGACATAGTACCTTTAAAATATTATATGAGTAATTTCAGAGACAAGAAACCACCATTGGTATTCAATTCGATTTGAAAATGGAATACTTGCAACTTGCCATGCTTATAGTTAAGCTGGCAGTTCTCCAACTTCTTGGTTTTATCAGTCATGTTGGTAATTCTCATAATCGTCTTTAATTGGGATGATGCTTCATATCATAATACCATGTCTTTGTAATTCCCGTTCTGTTGTTGTTAGTATTTTCGCCACGTCCGCGTTCTTATTTTTGTGTCGTAAAAATCCCAGCGTTCACGAAAATCTCGAATACTTCAAAAATTGAAAGAAATATCATACATGTATAGCTGTGAGGTGTATCGCACTTGGAAAGGAAATATATTTTGCCTGGCGTAAAACTAGGTAGTCTTTCAGATGAATCACGATTGCCGTTTAACTATCATCTGGATTCATGGTAAATTAACAGGGAAATACACTAAGGTTAATATTGAGATATTTGGTTGGGTGTGACTGTTTTGGCTTATTTTCTGTTTACCATATACCGGATTCACTAAAGGGCGTTGTACAATCGTGAGCGGGGAATGTTTTTTTGTCTTCAGGTTACTGACATGTTTCTAATTCCTATTCATCTTCCTAAAACCACAATAGACTGATATGTTCAAACAATCAGGGCGTCGCTACAGGGGGCTGAGATGTGTGTGTGTGTGGGGGGGGGGCGGGGTTGACACACCCATTCAACATTTCTTCCTCATTCTCTTCATCCCCCACCTCATCCTCCTCCTCCTCATCATCATTCACTTTCACCGGGTTATCATCCTCAGCTCCTCCTCATTATAATTATACCATTATCAGTAAGCCTACCAGGGCTTTAAACGATTTGTTTTGGTATTTCCCCAAACCTAAGAAACATCGTTGTATAATCCTTCCAGGAGGTGTTTCATCAAGCCTTAAAATTGATCTTAAAAAATCACTCCAATCCAATCAATTTTAAAATTCTGACCCGAGTCAGAATTATATTCTAATTTCATTTACCAGCAATTAATATGCACCGAAGGCATTAATAATATACAATTTAATTCAAATCAAATTTATTTATTTCGTATGAAAACAATGGTTTTATATTATAATATTATTTTAATTGAAAAAGAACCCTGTTGTAAACATGTAAAAAAGTAGTTGATAATAGTTAGGTGGGTATACTCCTAAAAAAAGAGACATGAGGTCCCTTCGCCGTATTCAAAAAGCAAGAAGAGCGTGTCCCCTATCATTTCTCGGATTTATGCTATGAATTCAATTCTTAACACGACTTTTATCCTCCTTTTCCCTAATTGGGAATAATACAAGGATCAATTAAAAAGAAGGCTTACTTAATGTGAAAACTAAAGCAACCTCCAAGAAAAACATAAATAATAACAAAAACAGGATAGGCCTACAGCAAAAACATCGCAGCAAAAAGCTCCACGTGTCCAAAATTACTCTCCAAATACTGTATCTGGAGCGATTCCAAGATATCTACAGACAAACTCTCAATAATGTCATGACATCACTTTAGCCTGCTTCTCAAGACAGCGGTTGTCTCAATTTCCCGCCAAATTAATGACGCTATCGCCAAGGGAACGGAGTGGGAATTACGAAGTTCGCGTTTTCGGAGTAATCGCTGAGTGCACTTCTTCACGTGAGCAGAACATAATCAAGCATATCATAATTTTTGTGTGAACATGATGAACCTAAAATGATTGATCACCACAATGGTAAAGAGAAAATTGTGACTTTTTTTCAAATCAATTTTCATTAAAATTGTTTCACCCTATCTGCATAATATTCATCACATTTTGAGATTGGACAGATTGGGTTATGCGAACACTATAACATGCCTTAAAACCCACTTACATAGAGACACAGAGAGGGGGAGAGAGAGAGAGAGAGAGAGAGAGAGAGAGAGAGAGGGGGAGAGAATATTAGAAACTATCGCCATTATGTCGCGCTCTTTGTCTTTCTTTAACAAAAACTCGTGTATCTACTTTAGAACGTATTCAGAAACGAGCTTGCAAAATCATTTTAGGATGTCTTTTCCCCATCCTATCTCTCTCTCCGTCTCTCTCTTTCGTCCCCTTCTCTCTCCTTTTCTCTCTCTCTTTCTTCCTTTCTCTTCCTCATCACTCTGACTCTCCCTCTCCTACACCTCTCACTTTCTCTTTCTTATTTAAAATTTGAATTTGATCAATGAATTTTTATGAAACGTCTATGTTTGATTCATGATTTATGTCATAATTTGTGTTATTTGAATTTGAATTGCAATTGTATTGTATCTTTGTGAAATGGATCGCAATTCGGCCGTTGGCCGCGATGATCTTTTTAATAAAAACCATTTCTATCTATCTTCTTTCCTTGTCTCTCTTTTTATTGTCTTTTTTTCCTTCTTTCTATATCTCCCCTCTCTCTTTCTCACATTATTTTTTTTTCTCTCCATCTCTCTCGCTCTGATCATAGACGTACTAGCATAAATTATACATACCCTGATCAGGCGTCTCATTTCCCCCTGATTTTCTTTCTTTCACTTCTCATGTCATTGCATGCCTTCATTAAAAGTATCAGCTCAACATTATCTCGTAATACCCACAAATTTCTAATGACTTTATGAATGAAAGCAATTCACAAACCATTCTTCCTAAGTTCATGTCAAAGTCTTTATTGCAAATCAAAACTGGTATGAGTAGAACTGTTGCAAATGTAATCTAATTCTGGATTACTGGAACTACTTAATATGTTTTATGATTGTCAGAACTTAGAGCTTTCTTTTTGGATTGATTTTTGTTTCGAAGAATGACAAAGGAAGAGAGCGAATAGAGGGAAGGAGGGAGAGAAGGAAGGAGGGAAGGAGGAAGAGAGGGAGAGAAGGAGGGAGGGAAGGAGGAAGGGATAGGGAGGGAAGGGGGAGAGAGGGAGGGAGGGAAGGATGAAGGGAGGGAGGGAAGGAGGAAGGGAGGTAGGGAGAGAGGTAGAGAGAGAGAGAGAGAGAGAGAGGGAGGAAGGGAGGGAGGAGAGAGAGAGAGAGAGAAAGAGAGAGAGACAGAGAGAAAGAAAAAAAGAGAGAGAATTATATACAAACTGCGTACATCTCAAGTATGGCGGGGAATCCCCTTGACATCATTGAGGGGAATCCCACATGCCTTTAATATACAACTATTGGTTTTTTATTGGATAAATACAAATCCATCAATTTTAGCGTTGAATACAGAAATAAACATAATAAAGGCAGCTGACATTGCAATGAACCCAACAGAGAATTTTAAGGAAGGAAATGAAAGAAAAAAAAACATGTATAGAAAGTCCTTATAAATATCAGTATGCAAAAATCATATTACAACTATCTGTTTTATTACGTTTCCTGCGAGATAAAGACAAACAATTGATAAAAGTTCAATCTCTACCGCAAAAATGCTAAAACAATATGACGTTATGAAAAACTTATGACAGAAATTGAGAAGTTGGGAAAAATTATTTTAAAAAGCAATAAAGATACAGTATACATGTAATATGACATCATTAGTACATCCATATATTCCAACTATCTGTTTTATTACATTTGCTGCGAGACAAACACAAACAATTGATAAAAGTTTCAATCTCTACCACAAATATGCTAAAGCAATATGACGTTATGACAGAAATTGAAGATTACATCATTATAATTCGCATACATTACCTCTTCCCAAAATGCACATTAATCACGTCACAAGGACAATACATAGAAACTCGAGTATAAGTGCAGAATGGGTGTACCCTGCTTTGACGGATCGAGAGTAAAAAAAGAAGCGTACAGATATTAATAACAATTACACACTTTTAAGACTTGAACTATGACTTAGTCAGCCCAAGATCATGTGCTAGACACAGAATAGTTTCCTATACCTGAGTATGTGTCATGGGTTTTTAATGCGGCAATCAGAATAAGAGAAGCGAAACTACGATCAAAACTAAATATCGGCATAAAAAACCTTGTGAGTAATTGTTCATGCCTTCTTTTCGGTCAGCAATATAAAATGACGCCTTTGACATTGAGTGGCTCGTTTGCAAAGTATAGATATCATGTCATATTTCCATCATAGCATCATATTTATTAACATCACTTGATGAGCTATAGCAGTGGTTTTTTCTTTCTAACAGGGGCAACATGAATTGTTAAAAGAAATTCTTGAGTATTGACAGAAACTGTCTTGAAGTTACTGTGAGTGAATGATTATGTAGTCAATAGGAGTAATTGTGTATTACACTGTACCATCAAAATCACTAAATCATGCTGAAAAATCACAAACAATGAAAAGCACTTTTATACAGATATGGGGGTGTTTCAAAAAGACTAAGATCGGAATGAAAAAATATTATCTAAAGATTATAATGGTGAGTGCAAATAGTAGCATGAACGGTTTGCCATAGTTAAGTCCAACTTAAAGTCGATCTTAGTCTTTGTATAACACTCCCCAGGTTACGTAGGATTGCATAAATAAGAACGTGGCATCAGACTCCGGTCCAAAGTAGTAAACCGTTTCGACATTTTGTTTCATACTTTTAAAGAGCAATCCTTTTGATGTGAAAAGGCTACTATGATATTCTTGCACACATGAATATGAAGAATGAGTAAGCTCGCTTATTTAAAAAAAAAAAAAAATCTTCATCAAAACACAACCTTCTCTTCAAAGAGGCCAACAGCTTGTCACTAGTGAATGGTAAGTGTTTTTATCATTAACAGCAATAATCATACCTTAAAGGTGTTGATTACAATATCGATTTGCATCATATCCTGGTATTAAAGATTGAACAGAAACCAACAAATATTCCCAGGTAAAATCTGAGGAATAAAAAAGAGACAGACCTATAAAGCCAATGCACTTATATTTCAAGTATAGAAAATGAAAATGAAACACTGATAGATGCTGTCAATCTCCTTTCCCTAAACAGAGAAGAAAATAATTTGAAGATCTATATTGGAAGAAACCATCAAGAAAATATGCTCATAAACGTGATCAAGATGAAAACAGAAACCAATAGGGAATCAAGGGAGAGACAAGGAAGCTATCTATCCCACCGAGGTAGTAGTGGTTATTGTTCAATTTTAGACAGGGAACTTCTAATTTGTCTCCAGAGAGTCAGAAAGCCATTGTAGACAGGGAACTTCTAATTTGTCTACACAGTCAGAAAGCCTTTAATTCATATAGATTTTACATACAGTTAATGCCCTTCGAGATGTCAGCAGATGATTTTGCCTATTTGGGGCTAGAAGGACGCTAACTCATACACTTTGTCAGCGAGTTAACACCCTTCTAGCTCTCAACAGAAGATTTGTTCTACAGTCAAACCTGTCTTAATGGCCACCTCTCTATAAAGGCCACCTGTCTATAGCGGTCACCTATATTGCCTCTCTCTAGAAGGAAATGTGTGTTGAAGAACCTGTCTGGAAAGACCACCCTTCTACATTGGCCATTGTTTGTGTTTCCCGTTGGATGCCTTGATAGATAGGCTCGACTGTATTACTATAAATGACTGGATGTAAAGTTTGGCAGTTAGTGCAACAACGGTATGATTTTGGCTAGAACTACAGTGAAGTTGAATATCCGTAAAGGAATCTATGTCAAACCTAGACCCAATATTTTAATATTTATAGTCCGCTGATTTATAGAGCACAAATCTCAATCAACATCAATAATCTATACAAATTACTACAATCGTGTAACAAAATTGACGGACAGAATGAATCAAGGCAAAGATAGAAGAAGAAATTTCTTTCTTTATTATATGTTTTTCTTACCATAGTTACCATAGTTACCAAATTATGGTAATATTTGAACTTAAGGATAATAGAGGTTGATTTGGTGCTCCATAAATGAATGGGCCAACCCTACAAATCTCATGAGGGTATACACCTGGGGGGTGTTTCACAAAGACTAAGGTCGACTTTAAGTTGGACTTAAGTATGGCAGGCCATTCATGCCATTGGTTGCTATCACCATTGGTCTCTAAATTATACTCTTTAGATAATATTTTTTTCCTTCAATAATGAACTATCAAAAATGTAAACTCTGTAGATTTGAGACCACGATATGTACGTACGTCCCTTGAAAGACAAATGCCAGTAAATGGTAAGAGCAAACAGTGGCATGCCGTGAACGGCCCGTTATACTTAAGTCCAACTTAAAGTCGATCTTAGTCTTTGTGAAACACCCCCCTGGTCCCTTCTTATGAGGAGTTGCAATTTGGCCTGATTGATAGCAATCAACTGCAAATTTACAAACTCCCATCTTTTTATAACATGGTTGAGTTTGATATCAATGTACGATAGATTTTAATAAATCTCAACTGTTTACAATCCGGGGACCTACTAGACTGCAGCTAGTACACTTTTATGTATCAACTTATGCAGCTTGACAATTTTCCACCTTTCCCATTCCTGAACAACCCCTTTATAACTTGCCGAACCTCTGACCCGGGTTTCATATCAAGTGCAGTAGAGTATATTCATATAGTACCTGTGCTATATAAATGGACATGTTATTATATTATTATCAGTATAAGAGTACTTGTTTACAAAAGATACAAGCATTACACTTTCAATGACCCACAAGTGAAAGCCTCCTACGCATGCTTATCTAACTTCAATATGATGGATGGGTGGGTGGGGAAAGTATCGTAGCTGGAATATCCCTGACTTTGGGTATTTAAAGAGAAGGTTGAGTTCTGGGAAGAGGTGAAAAATAATTTATGAGCGTTATTATTGTATTATGCAAATGTGGACATCAGAGAGAAAATGTTCCCTGAAAAGCATGGCTCTTCAAATTCCTTAATATTCTAAATATGGCATGTAACATCATAATAATCGGGACTGATTTTTATGCCACATGTTCATGTAGTCCCATATACATCTTTCTGTGTACAGTGCTTGTAACTTTACCAAGACTGGGCCAAATTTCTTATCATTTTGATGATTCCAGAACCTTGCAGTACACACCAATACTTATATGCTAGATGATCAACCTTTTCTGATCGATTCCACGTTTCTTTCACTATGCAATCGCATGACCAGAACTCAACTTTGTCTTTAATATTACTAGAGTTGTTATTTATCTTCATCCCCCCTCTCTCTCTCTCTCTCTCTCTGACGCTAAGACTGGGTTTTACCACAAACTGCTAATCATAAGTCAAGTGGTTCATTTTTGCTGTTGCATATCCCATTACAGACAGTGATGTTTTTAGGACTTAACAAATAATCTCCCCCCGCCCCTCTAAATTAGAAACATTGATGCTCCTCTCAGTCATACTGTTACACTTGGCAAGGGAAAGTCTTCTATCCAAGATGAAAATATCGTAATGGAGATGAAGAGTTGATTTGTAAAGTGTGAAAAATTGCCAATATGTCTGTACATAGAATAAGAAATCATTCATTTTACCAAATTAATAAATTGATGCCCACTTTCTATTGAGAATTCCTAATGCCAAAACAACAGCTGGGAATGCAATACAATCAAGTAGTTGTAATCATTTTTTGCTTTATTTGCTCAAGTATGTGGAACATGTTTTTTTTTCAAAGGACTTGTGAATCATAAATCACTGAGCTAAACCACAAATTGTGGTATTTGTGGAATTCGGTCCTTGACAAACTGAAAAAGGATTCATTTGTTTATCTAGTAATGTAAATATTCATAATATGCTTGCATTAGGGTTTCAGTATAGTAAAGAGAAATTCCATTGGTATATTTACATACAAAATCATTAAAATAACACCATCTGCAAGTATCAAATTGGCAATGTCATGTTCATGCCATGGCATACAATACACATGCTATTTCCAACTGGTTTTATCTCACTTTTCTGGTACTCACTCAACAAATTAGAATGAGATATCTCCTTGAAGGATGGTATGTTTGGTTCACAAGCAAATGCTGTGGAACCAGCTGCCTACCATTGTAAAGACAGCTTCATCCGTTGGCTATTCCAAAGAAACTTTCAAGAAAGTCCCATTTATTCTGTTAGAGGACAATGGATTGTATTGACTCGCCTGTTCTTTTCTGATGTGATATGTTAATGGTAATGTATGTAGCTTCACTAGAGCTGACCACCAGTTTACAATAGATCATACAATACCAACATAGGAGTTGCTATGTCAGACGTGCTGTAGCATCACCAGGAAAAAAAGGTAATGTGGAGGTATTGTATGAAAGAATGCAATTCTTTTCTGAGCATGTGCTGAGCTGGGGGAAGTTACATACCACTGTCTCTTGTTAGCTTACTAATGATTGACAGATGATGTCACAAGTTGAATGAGATCTGGAACATTATTTTTAGGGTGGAGCTTAGCAGGTCTGAGAAAATTATTTTAAAATATATTTAAAAACCTATGAAATATATTTAGATGTTTGAATAACAAAATATGAGTTGTATGCAGCCCTGCACATCAACAGGAATCAACTTATATTTGGATGTCACCCGACCTTTAAGTGGCCCAAACATGTGGAGCAATATGTGCTGAGCTTTGTAACTGCAAGGAAAATGCGCTATATATCAAATACCTTTTGGACTGGATTGGATTAGGAATAATTCAGACACCTACTTTCCGTATATTGGCAGTATCGCACAACGCATATACATGTATATATATTTTTTAAAGTTTTTAATATAAATTTGAACAATAACAGACTATGAATACAATACATTTTTGTCCTTCTTTTCATGAAATTGATTGTAGCAAGCCACTACATTACTGAATGTAGAAAGAATAATAATAATAATAATAGCTAGTTCTTATATAGCGCTTTTCAGGACCGAAGGCCCTCTCAAAGCGCTTTACAGATATATATATGGAAGCAACGGAAGCAATATGAAAACTTTGGTGTGAACATGGCAATACTTTTTTTTCATCATAGGTATAAGAAAGACATAATGAAAGAGGAATCACTTTAATAATTTCTATTATCAAAATCATCATCCTATGCAAGTCCTCAGTTGCATAGTAAAACTTCTTCTAAAAGAAACATCTTTCCTTCCGATGTTTCATTGACAGTTCTAACAAGGCAGTTGATTGGTCCAACGAGAACTCCCAGAGTGCTTTGCAGGTCGTGACCTCCGCTGGTTTGTGACGAAGGAGAAGGCAAGACAGACTCAATGGTTAACTGTAGCAACTATGAATTAGGGAAAATAAAGAATTGTGAAGAAATTAGATTACAATGAAAGGTGAGAGAAGGATGTAAGTAATAAAGTATCAGTTCAATAGACTGAAATTACTTTGTATCCTTTCTGTATTCAGAATTATGCTGAGTGCATCCCTTAAAGGCATCGTTTAACAATGTTAAATCTGAGATGCATGGCCCTATGTGTTATCAGTGTCTGTGATATGATGTAATATTGAAGCCCTAAAAAAATTGCGCTTCAAAATGATCATGAAGTGCTTCAAAAAAGTAAAAATCTTTGACTGACCGGTTTTACCATACTCATTTTCCCCAATAGACTGTAGTATTATAAAAACCGTTAGGAAAACGAATTTTTAAATTTCGATTTCCAATCATAAATATCTTGATAATCAGACAGGCGATTGGCTTGTAAAAGGCATGGGGTTCTTGACTGACCAAAAGATTTATAATTATGATTGCAGCATGAGCTAAATCCAGGATTTTGTTTCAGAATCTGAGACAAAGTTACCCAATCCCTAAAGAAACTTGTTGACTAGATCAAATTTCCCAACAGTGAATGGGAATTGGTTTCCAGATGGACAAGGTTTACAAACATGTGTCACAATGTATGATAGTTCGGATGATATACAAGTTTCCCACACATTGCTGCTTTTCGTAGATCATCCTGACACAAACATTGTTTCATATCTATCTTCAGGATACGTAAGTCCAAAATATTAGATACATTACTGAAATAAGGGAGTATTGAAGTTTGTTCATGTATCCTGTACAATAGTAAAAGTAATAAGAACAAAATCATTACCTGAACTTTGACATTGTGAGTTGATGGCAGGGCGGGGCAAGTGAGTTGGACAATAAGATGCATTCTCATAACGGGAGAGTTGATATCCTCATTACATACAGAGCAATGAAGAACAAAGCCACTATTTAAAAAAACAAAACATTGTTATGAGCATTTTGGAAGATAACACAAAAGGCCTTCAAATCACTATATAATTTTTTCGAGAAATGTAACATTGCACACTAATAGTGAGATGATATTGCAGATAGAATTGAATACCAATGTGTAGCTGCTTCCTAGATTTTCCTGAGTTGTATTCTTATTTTTATTGATTTTCTGGATGTAGCTTACATTTTTTTCTTCCAATTTCTAAATTGTGTTAAGTACACATGTAGGAAGTTCTGTAACAATGGTTATTACTCCGGGTCCGAGTACGATATCTATGACATAGATATAATAATCTCCAATGTCTTTCTTTTCTAATATGAAACCTCAGTAGCATCACCATCACCATCATCATCGTCTGTCATCGTTACTATCCTTCTCCCCCTCCTCCACCTCATCATCATCATCATCCCCGTCCTCATCCTCATCATCACCACCATCATTATCATCATCATCATCACCATCATCATCACCATCACCATCATCATCATCATCATCATCACCACCACCTTCATCATCATCATCATCATCATCCATCGTCGTCATCATTATTATCATCCATCGTCATCATCATCATCATCATCATCATCATCCATCGTCATCATCATCATCACCATCATCATCATCATCACCATCATCATCATCATCATCACCACCACCACCTTCATCATCATCATCATCCATCGTCGTCATCATCATCATCATCATCATCTTTATCATCATCATCATCACTATCACCACCAAAATGTGATATCCATACCTGCCCTCCCCTCCATCTAAATGATTGTTTCCACAATGAGGGCAAGCCGGCCAACTAAAAGCAGACTCCTCCTCCACTCCACAAATGTTGCCTAGATTCAATGATAAAAACGCAAAATATTACTGCTTTTGAAGAGAGAAAAAAGCTTCTCTGAAGTTTTATATCTTTATGTACCCAGTTTCCAATAACATTAAAAGAGCATTTGGTAAAATACCTTTACAAGTTTACACATGTAATTTTGCCACATTTATTTCAATAAATTCGCAAAGATTAATTTCAATATCAATTATATAATAAAAGAATAGTCAGTTGATCAATTGTTGTCAACTGCAATAAAAATGTTGGTAACAGTTGAAAAACAGATAGATATCTGATATTTATCATCACTGTCTTCTTTCAATTTTAACAGGAAAATACAAACATGATAACCTGGCTTGAAACGAAAAGAGAGAGAGAGAGAGAGAGAGAGAGAGAGAGAGACTGACAATCTTACCTGTGACACTAACCAAAGAATGTAACCTTGTACTAACTTTCAGAACTGAAAGTGTGAGGTTCGACACACTCTCTACTTGTGACTCATCCACAACGCTGATATGGCTGAACCCATCAGCGTTCAAGTACACTCCTACATCAACGAAAATGAAACTAAATATGCTTATTGTTGTTATTGCATTCTGATTACTGTAATTGAACCTACCTGTACTTGTTTCTACAATTGAAACACACCTTTAAGTACTACCGGTACATGTTTGGGATGAGACAATACATCCACATTAAGCACAAGTCTCCTGTAGATATGCCCGATATCGATTGTCACATAATCAATGTACAGAGAATATAAATTTTAACAAGACCTTCTGAAAGACATCATTGAAAATTAAAGAATATACAGTTATAGGTAAGATAAACCACTGTGTACTCAGTATACAGAAATTCTATTCATTCACTGAAGTGTCACAAGAGCTTTGAAAGAATAAAAAGTTTGTGAATATGTTGATTTATCATTAAACTATAATTAGATCCTTTGGCATAAAGCATTATGATAATAATAATTTTGCCTAACATATTCACTAACTGCACTTGGAACTTATACAATGTACCAAAGGTTATTAAAATGTGCCGTACATGCACTTTTACAAATCAGCACTCAATATGACTGCTTGCCTCTCTACACATAAAATAAAACAACATTTTTACTCACCTTCTTCCGTTGATGCAATAAGAACATCTCTGCAAAGTATTCTTCTCTTCCCACTACTCGTACACCTCATCAGGACCTCTTGTCCTAAAACGTTAGACTGGTGCACATGTAAACACATATACTCATCCAGGTCTGATCTGTGTCTTGGAATGATGCTCTCTTCTTGGGAGGTAGTTGAAGGTTGGTGATGCTGACTGGTGGATGTAGAGAGGAACAGAAACCAGCTTCCAGAGGCATTGCGAGTGTCTTTGGGCCCTGATGATGGAGTGACATTGTCTGGTGATGTTGATGAGAGGAGGATGGGCGTGGCAAGGAAGCTTGTCCGTCTTGATGGAGTGTGGGTATTCTGAGGAGGTAGAAGAAATAAGATAAATAGGAAGGCGCGATGGCTCAGTGGTAGAGCAGTGGTCTCGTGACCAGGAGGTCCCAGGTTCGAAACCAAGTCAATGCGCTCATGCTTTTTGGTAAGGCATAAATCCTTAATACCAAGTCCCTTGGAGAGGACTTAAAGCCTTTGGTCTCCTGGGTGTTTACTTACAAGCATATACATGCTTTCTTAGCAGTCAGGTAAAACAATCAAACAAAAAAAGATTGAGAAATTAATCATAATCACCTGAAAACTCATCACACATAAAGATTAGTCATAGTTATAATATCTAGGATACCTTTCTTACATGTATGTGAAGGTACTGTACCATATGTGAAAGTCACTTAATAGGAAAGCATCGTTGTCAACTCCACAAGATAATTCTTCAAGACTAATAATATGAACCCCATAATCAGTAGTTCTTAATTAATTTTACCATGGCCCCTAAATGCAATTCTTTGTCATTGCTGGAACCCCTTAAATCTAACAGTACATACAGGTAGAATTTAAACAGATCACTTTCATTCATTAACCTTCCCTATGCCATATCCCAGGTTAACAACGAATTAAAAAAAAATATTCCTCAAATCATTATAGTAAAGGCATCTATCATTTTAACATCATGGTAAATACACCTGTAAATTACACACATCAAGGGCGTAATTGTCATAATAGAAGTTTTCTTCATACTTCTGCACAGTCAAATACTGTCACCATGACAACACACCACAGAAAATACAACAAATCCCAATGAATGGACGAACGCTACACAGATGCCATACATAACACCCACCCATTTAATAGACTCATAATTGAACAGGAAGATTCACCCACAAAAACACCTAACCGCTTAACCAAGTTAGCCTAATCTAATAATGATTGTGGTAAATTTCAAATCATTTTCCAGGTATGGATACTGCTTTAAAGTGAATATCTGTTGGAATGTTGATCATGTATAGAAATAGGTGCAGTAGAAAACTCCAAGTGACTTTTCTCACATCTGAAATCAATCAGAATAGAAATTTAGCCCATCCTCTAATCAATCAAAAAGATACAATCATCTTCTTCTATGCTGATTTCAAAACACAAGTAGCATTGCAATTGATGCAGATGAATAGCACCACTCCATAAGACAGGCCATTATTTTCAGTTAACCATTAATTTATTCATACCCATATCAATTTTTGTAATTTTTTAAGTATTTAAAGAAAAAAAATTCTGGCCCGATTTATGTATCTTGAGAATGTGACATACCAAAGCTTATATCTAAAAAGTATTCAACACAGGCCCTAATTCAACCAGTCCAACTTTCATTCTTGAGTTACGAAAAAACACAAAAAACATCAGGGGGGTGTTTCACAAAGACTAAGATCGACTTTAAGTTGGACTTAGTATAACAGGCCGTTCCAGCCATTGTTTGCTCTCACCATTATGATCTTTAGACAAATTTTTTTTTCCTTCAATAATGAATTATCAAAACATGTAAGTTTTGTAGATTTTTTACCATGATTTGTACGTCCCTTGAGAGACCAATGCCAGTAAATGATGAGAGCAAACAATGGCATGAACGGCCGTCTATACTTAAGTCCAACTGAAAGTCGATCTTAGTCTTTGTGAAACACCCCCCTGATTTACATGGGGTATGAATAATTTAGTTGTTAACTGAACATGTACATGTAAATAGTAATTTTGACCAATTGTGACTCCTCGGGGAAAATTTATATATATCAATTACCACTGACAGGGCAATATTGCACTCAGCCTGAGAAACATACTCTTAAGTTCCCTTCAACAGCTAGCAAATATTACTGTCATTTGCAAAAGTTTTAGACCACCTTAATAAAATTGCATCAAATTGTAGAAAACCAAACTTAACCAATCAATCATATCATGGCAACTTATTAATTGTTAAAATGGCAAGAGATGGTGCTTACATTTACCATTTGTCAGAATTGGCATGATATTTCAGCAAATATTTGATGGATCCTTCAAAACAATGATGTGAATAACATTATCATTGGACAGAGAGAGAGAGAGAGAGAGAGGGAGAAAGAGGGACAAAGAGGGAGAAAGAGGGAGAGAGTGAGAGGGAGGGTGGGAGAATGAGAGAGAGAGAGAGAGAGAGAGAGAGAGAGAGAGAGAGAGAGAGGGAGGGAGAGAGAGAGTGTGTGTGTGAGAGGGAGGGTGGAAGAGAGAGAAAGAGAAAAAAGGGGGTCGGGATGGCATTTTATTGAACAACCACATTATTTTGGCCAGGAAATGAACCATCTACTGAAGGTGAATGTTTGAAATAACATTATGCACAGCTGATTTGTCGCAACCAAGAAAGAGAAAAGGGGGTGGGGATGGCATTTTATTGAACAGCCACATTATTTTGGCCAGGAAATGAACCATCTATTGAAAGTGAAATTTTGAAATAACATTATGCACAGCTGATTTGTCGCAACCAGTCCTCTTGCTAATTTGACATTTATATTTTCAGTATATCCCTGTTGATAGAGGGTCACTTTGAGGGCCCTTTGTACCTGGGAGGTGTTTCACAAAGACTAAGATCGACTTTAAGTTGGACTTAACTATGACAGGCAGTTCATGCCAGTGTTTGCTCTCACCATTTACTGGCATTGGCCTCTCAAGGGACGTACAGATCATGGTCACAAATATACAAAATGTACATTTTTGGATAATTCATTATTGAAGGAACAAATATTATCTAAAGATCATAATTGAGAGACCAATAGTGAGAGCAACTAGTGGCATGAATGACCTGCCATAGTTAAGTCCAACTTAAAGTCGATCTTAGTCTTTGTGAAACACCCCTGGATTTAAAAATAAAAAGTTTTGCAATTCGTACAAAATGCCATACAAGACCTGTCTTTGCAAGTACTACTCTGACTATACACGTACGGAGTCCGACCACTTTACAATGCATATAATGTAATCATTCAATGAGAAAATATATTGCAGGCTGGGTAACAGAAATATTTCACGAAATTCCAGGTGGTCTAAACTTTTGCAAATGAGTGTATCTCTTTAATAGTAAGTTTCATTCTTTTTATCACACTTTTCAATTATCAACATGTCAGAAGGTGCAAATA
This sequence comes from Mesocentrotus franciscanus, assembly GCA_037976565.1. Taxonomy (NCBI): domain Eukaryota; kingdom Metazoa; phylum Echinodermata; class Echinoidea; order Camarodonta; family Strongylocentrotidae; genus Mesocentrotus; species Mesocentrotus franciscanus. The sequence continues at coordinate 29,785,928 of CP137676.1, read as the reverse complement.
CAGGTTGATACCGTGCCAGTTGTTTTAAAACAGAGGGGGTAACCAAATGTGTACACCAGACTAATATGTCTCGTAAACTTGGCAAATTAGTTGACAAGCGGAACGATGATAGTTGGCACCATCACCGGGTTGATCAACTCTAATCAAAAGTTATTATGTACCTGTCAGTTATGTCTGAATATGAAGAGCCACCCCACACTATCAATCTTCTTGCGATCGGATTATCAAAGAAATGGCAATTATGTTAGATACGGAAATCTTAACAAACATCATCTTCCTGACTTAGGCTCTAAATAATGATACAATTACTAACAACCTGAATTTTGATGCATTTAAGCCTTCCACTAAAGAGTAACAGCCGAATCAGCTTCAAATCATAGACAATCGCACTACTGATCTCAGGTCACTATGATTCATTAATCATATACTATTCAGAACCTTGATCATTAAGATTTTACATGTTTGAATATTGATATCGAATGCTGTTGCCAATTCTTCCAGAATCGGATCGTTGTCAGATCGTATAGTGTGCAGTGGGCTTCAGTAATCTGACCTAATATTCAATTTACCGGTAGCACTTTTATTTGTACAAATCTGAACAATATCCCTAACCTTAACAGTGCTGGCAGCCACAAGCTTGCAAACAAGTATATACAAAATTCATAGTTCATCTTAATACAGGCTCCTAATTTTGTCATTCATGGACCTGTTTTGAATTACAAGAAGACATATAATCTGTTTTTATTGTCCAAAGATTTAAGATCAAAAAGCGTAAATGGTCATGGAGCTCATCATGACCAGAAATGGGTGATTTTGCAAAGTCATTGTGTTGAACTAGGCGATCCTTCCACCAATCAGTGATTTTTGTGCAAAATTGCACATATATGGCAATCGAGTGACAGTGCAGAGATGTGAAGAAAGCAAGCAAAGGATTAATTAACGTTCTCAAAGTGTTGACAAATTTTTAGGCAAGTCCAGAAGTAAATCAGAAAAGTCCATGATTTAAAACCTGGGGGCTGGTTGAAAGGGAAATAAATGTTTTAACAGGTTAAAAAAAGTTAGTATTGACTTTGAGTGTCCATAATTTCTAACAACGAATCCATTATGAAAACATTTATTACTGTTAGCTTTAGCTAGGATCTTTAAATGATCTCATTTTTGAGAGAATTTACTGAATGTATTACTTATTACAATATGCATTAGTCTACATCAATCCAACATGTTCTGAAAGACAATTTTCAACAACAAATCACACATTCCGCCTTCAAAAGCTCAGTATACATATTGTCTGATGAGAGCCAGAAGGGCGATAACTCATTTTGTCACATAGTGAACACCGTTGTTTTGGCTGTCAACAAACAATTCATAATCTTCTTAATAGATTGAGGTGAGCATAAACTCTGAAGAAACAAAATATGCTCATTCAAGGTTTACAAAGTCATAGGTATACAAATTAGTTTAAAACAATGACATAATGAAAGCCTTGATGCAGACATGCAGACATCGTAATGGTTGGCTGCTAGCTGGCCTACAATTGCATTTTTATCTAAAAAAACAGAGACAAAGGCAGAGCACAAACCGAACAAACAGAGTCCTACATGGGCAGATCACCTACCTCACGTACGCTGACTTTCCGGCGTAACCCATCCAGTAAGGGAAAAATACCACAACAATCCTAATAATAAAATTAAGCTGTCATGTCGTATATCCGTTTGGAAATCATTGTCTAGGACGGGATAGGACCCTCGAAAAACAGGACACTCTGTGAAGTTCAAATACACGATAACCTTTTAGACCCCATTCTCACTGCCAGGATTCATGAAATCAGGGCACCAGTAGCTCGACCCGGACCCTCAAAACTTTAATGCACTAGCATACAAGTATGAAAAACATCACGAAAGCAGACTGCTGGAGCAAACTGGCATATTTTAGTTCAGAGATTTTTAGTAAGTTTGATAAATTATAATATTTTGGGTGAAGGCAGTTTGACATGTATGTACACAATTTACAACCACATTCATCTTAACTCCAAATGTTAAATAGCATATGTAGTGAGTGACCTCAATTTGTTGTGAATTGGGTCCTAACGAAAGGTCTGTGAACATGAATAGCGGTCATGCAGTCTGTTTGCTCGTCTGTTCTGTTTCTTGGCAAAACAATGGGGAATTTGGGAGGTTTGAAGAAAGAAGAATCCATTATTCTGGTGCCTGGTGATGATTATAACACTTTTCCTGACATGTGTGCTTTCCACAGGAACCCAAATTATCCGGAGGATGACAAAACAATTGACAGAAACGTGACAGAATAGTCAGAGAGGGAAAAAAAGAATGGAGAGAAAGAGAGGATGACAAAAAGAAAAAAGGGAGGGAGACAGAAAGGGAGAGTAACATAATTATATTGGAATCACATTTCTGTTTCTTGATATAGAGTGACAAAATAGAAAAATGGACAGGAAAAGAGACAAAAGGAGGGGAAATGGGAGAAGGAGAAAGATAAAGGAGAGAGAGAGAGAGGGAGAGAGAGAGGGAGAGAGAGAGGGAGAGAGAGAGGGAGAGAGAGAGAGAGGAGAGAGAGAGAGAGAGAGAGAGGGGGGGGGGAGACAGAAAGGGGATGTGGATAAATATTGATTAACTTAATGACCTCACAAAGGGCTTTGTAACATGGCAGCCTAGTATTCCTATCAAATGAAAATTTATAAGGAAAAGCACAGATATATGTACAGCATCATACTATCTAAATAAAATGCAAGTATTAAAGGCCGTGTAGCTTGGCAAATATTGGTTAATGCCATCTACGTCTTCTTTTGGACAACTGCACGTAAACAAATGGACTTGATTAACGGTAGTCAGTGACTTAATCTCTACATGGTCAGCGTTCGCGAAACAGACCGAAGTTCTCCTCACGCTTCGGTTTTTTGCGTATGTTGCACACACGTGATTGCTGCGGTCGCGTCATCCGTAGTCGTATTATACTCGGTTGTCCCCCGAGTCAGGCCACGGGAACGACACATAGTCTCGTCAGTCTACACTCCCTTTAAATTCACAGCATATTGGAAATTACTTGCAGAACTGAGAGGTTGCTAGACCTTTCGGAGAGAGCCTTTATGCCGCAGGGACTACTCATTGTCATGTCAAAGTCAAACACCAGAACAACGGAACAGGTTAAGAAACATGTTCTGTCACTAGTCATGATACCATTCACAATATAGTGATGTCAATGTTGAACTGAAGAGAGGTAAAGGCTAAACCTGCTATATAGTGACCACCTGTCTATAAAGACCTCTTTGTTTGTTTTCCCTCGAATGAAACGTGTTGCATTGTTAAATTCACTTCATGGGTATTCTGATGTTAAACTCATTTAAAAAAAAATGGAAGGACAGAAAGACAGAGAAAGGGAGAGGGTGAGAGGAAGAGAGAGGGGAGAGAGGGAGAAAGAGAGAAGAGGAGGAAGAGAAGAAGAGTAAGAAGAAGAAGAAAAAGAAGGAGAAGAAGAAGAAGAAGAAGAAGAAGAAGAAGAAGAAGAAGAAGAAGAAGAAGAAGAAGAAGAAGAAGAAGAAGAAGAAGAAGAAGAAGAAGAAGAAGAAGAAGAAGAAGAAGAAGAAGAAGAAGAAGAAGAAGATGATGATGATGATGATGATGATAAAGAATATTGAGAGATGGGGAGGAAGGGGAAGATAGCAATCTGAGTTATGAAGAGAGTGAATGAAAGGGTATGAGAGAAAGACCACTAAAGAAATCACATATGCTTTATCCAATTTCATGAAAAGGTGAAACATTTAGCTGCTCATATGACGTACCTACCTTTTTTCTAATATGTTCATATTCTAAGGAGATGCTAATGGTTGATTGGGGGTAATTTGGGTTACAGTACTGACAAGATATTCAAATATTATCATCATATCTAGACTAAATCAACAAAAGTCGACAATGTTGCAAATCTGTAAAAGCAAATACACACCCATTATCAATCACAATACTATAATGGGAGAGAGAAAATGATCAGTATTAATTTGTTATCTTACTCCGTAAAACACCTTCCGATCTAAAAGACCATTCAGGATGTCTGATAAACAGGTGATATACAGGAAACTAATACACACCACAATGAGAAAAGGCCAAATTAAAGTGCAGCAGCTTAGACTACAATGAGCAGAGAACATAGTATCCTTTTAAAGAAGAAAAAAAACATGCATACAATGTAAAATGTATCGAAAATAATATCGCTAGTGATATTCAATATTATTTTCGATACTACATCCGCAATGAGTAATATATTTAGCATTAATGTAAAATGTGCTTACAAATTAAATAAGCCTGGCTTAATCCTATTCTTACCTATATCTATAAATAAATGAAGAATATAAGGATTATGGGGAATTAATATATAGTTAAATCTCATCATGCGATTTCCTTATAGATTTGACGAATGAATCCATCATAGTTGATTTGCAGCTATACATAAGTGTCAAAAAGAATTGCAAATAATGTCTGTAATATGGTGGTTTCATCAAAATTAAAAAGAAAAAAAAAATTCATATCACAATCATACTTTCGTATGTTACTATGTTTTATTAATCAGGTTTCCTTTTTTTTCATTTTCAAATTTAAAGTGCATTCAGACCTTCTGGAATTCATGATGCAAGAAAAAACGGCACCAAAAATTTTGGGGAAATTTTAAAAATCAAGTTTTACAACAGAAGTTTAAGAATAATGAATTTCAGAATTGAACCTATTTCCTTTGTCAAAGGAAAACTCTTTTCAGTGCCAAATGATGAAAAAGGTAAGAAAACAAAAGGGGATAAGAATATATTGAGAGCAATAGGGGGATTCCCCCCAAAATTGTGCGACCTTGACATATAGTGCAATACTATCAATATTTATTCCTGTCACTTGCAGGTGCAAAACTATGATTCACCTGTCGTACATGTATAAATAGTGGTTTGCTTTTGATGCAAACGATTCAGCAAGTTACTACAAAGGGGTGTCCATCATTGTGTGGATTTCAACATTACGTGATGTTCGTTTTGGGTGAAACGTAATAGAGGGGTTTTACACTGTGTAACAAGAGATATACAACCACAAATACATACAAATTGCAGAATTGTTATGAATTAAAAAGGAAAATTAGATATACTTAATATTTTGTACATTTAACATAGAGGTTTTCAGCAACAAAAGAATATAGTGTTCAGAACATAAGTTTAAAGGCAGAACATTAGTTTAAAGGCAAAAATTAGGAATTATTCCAGGAAAATAGGATTAGTTGACTGGTTGGCAGCTATTTAAAAACACTTGGACTCGAGCCATGGATACATGTATTTCATCCTAAAATCATGCATATACCGGTATATGTTTTGTTCATGTATTTCCTCCTGTTTATTTCTTTTCTCTTTGAGATGGTATAAATAAGAGGGGGACTTTTGAATAGACATTTCACAACTCTCATTGAGGATTGTTTTTCTCGATACTAATGAAACTATTAAAAGAAGAACGACCATTAAGACATCTAGGTTACACACATCCTGCTGTGTTTACTATGGTGCGAAATTGACTGATTGACAAAATAAACACTGAAGAGAAAAGAATATTTAAATATCTTACTTTGCCCTGAGAATATAAATAAAGAGTGTTTACTAGGAGCTGTGAGAAAGGAGGTGAACAGGAGAAGGTTCCCATGAAGAGTCTTTCAGAGATTCAACAGGGGACTTTCCTTTTCAAACACATATGATGCAATCTATAAACCACAGTGATAACAATAGTTTGTTTTGTTTTTATCAAGTATGACACAGGGAGTACAAAGTACACAGTTTGTGTGAAAATTCTCTGATAGCTTGTATGTGAACTTTTTTGGGTTAAAATTAAAATGGTCTAACTACGCACCTGGCAAAACTATCTCTGACAGGCAACCCAATAGGATGGAATAGCAACAGAGGTGAAATCCTGCTTAAGGTACAGGTGTAGCTGTTCACAGGGTAGATGTCCAGGGTTTACTTGGCAGAGGAAGGTAACTAGCTATTCTTGGAATTAATTGTCTGGGGTTGGTAGTCTGGGGGCTGGTAGTTGCGATTGATTCAAATCAATCGCAACTTAGGAGTCAATCGCAACTGTGAACTTAAAGATAAAGTTGAGTTCTGGTCATGCGATTGCATTGTGAAAGAAACGGTGTGGAATCAATCAGAAAAGGTTGATCATCTAGCATATAAGTATTGGTGTGTACTGCAAGGTTCTGGAATCATCAAAATGATAAGAAATTTGGCCCAGTCTTGGTAAAGTTACAATCACTGTACAAAGAAATATGTATATGGGACTACACGAACATGTGGCATAAAAATCTGTCCCACTTTTTATGCTGTTACATGCCATATTTAGAATATTAAGGCATTTGAAGAGCCATGCTTTTCAGGGAACATTTTTTATCTGTTGCTCTTCCACACTTGCTAACGCTCACAAATTATTTTTCACCTCTTCCCAGATCTCAACCTTCTCTTTAAGAGATAGGGGTTGCAATCAATTTCAAGTTGCGATTGGTTCGAATCAATCACAACTTAATACAGGGCCCTGGTCTAGATCCATAAAATAGTTTAACTTTACAATTACATACAGTATAACATGCACTATACATTGTACATGTCTTTACAAACAGATGAAATGATGATAATGAAATATAATGTACATGATATTTTCCATTTGTACTAAGGTTTAATTAAACCTTCATATTTTCTTAATATGTTGAATGTTACTATGTCAATTTATATGTAATTTTGATATCGTTATCTATTATGATATTCCATGATATTTTATCTTTGTATATATTTTCATGATTATGGAAATAAATGTCAATTCAATTCAATATGTATATTACCTACAAGCAAAGCCAGACTCAAATCCAGTGTTCTATCAGAACATACTAAAAGGTACATTGAGCATCACAACTTCAGATCGAACCTTCTAGTTGTGTGTACTGTGTACAGTTATGAACACACATAATATACACTCTATCTATGCATACAACAATGCACTGTGATCATCACACTATTAGACAAACACCCACATACTAGCATACTGGCAAGCTGCCAAGCCAATGGGGGATTCCCCTAGATTTGGTGGAATATCCCATGATGAAATTCCTGGGGATTCCCCTAGCTTGAATTGGGGTCAGTGATGGAACTGAGATAAAGGTTAGCTCAATATGCATGTCAAGGCAAAGCCTAATCGGCATATACAAAGAGAGGCAGGCCTTCTCACCTTATATAGACATACAGGAAAACTATGCCCAATTTCTTCTAAATTTGGTGGAATTAACTGCACATATAGAAGGAGTCTTTTTACCTTATATTGACTGATAATAATGAACATAGTACTGGTATCCCTAACGCAATGTTGAAAAGACTTGTTTTGAAAATACATTCAAGTAATACATTCAGGGAATCCGTTTGCGCTTAATTAACTTCTTCATTCCTTTATTTCACTAACATGGAGCTTTAAAAAAATGGCTCCTGCTGTATCTGGCAGTCCTTGGTAGGGTTTTCAAGATGTCAAGATAAAAATATTATATCATAAACTGCACATCCTACATATGCCCAGTTCTTTTGCACTAGTGTAGAGATTTAATCTGCCCCCTAACACTAAAAGCAGTCTGATCATTCATTTAATTGTTATAAAAAAACTAGATGTAGTTCATTATTCCACTTTCTTGAACTTTGGATGATTATTATTGAGGTGCATTTGGGTATATTCAACACGTCCAGAGGCTTGTGCACTGCAGTGGAAAAAGTCAGAAATTTGCCACATTTATATGTACATAATAATAATAATAATAATAATAGGTCAATTTATATAGCGCAGCTACAATATGAATATACTCTACTGCGCTTCATACAAGGTATCATATTATTACCCCGGCTGTAGCTGAGCTGCCATAATAAGGCGCTAAAGCATTTAAGGAATTTCTTCCTACCTGGTACCCATTTACTTCACCTGGGTGGAGAGTGGCAAATGTAGATTAATGTCTTGACAAAGGACATTAGTGTTGCATATATACATGTACATATACTTAAACAAAACCCATAAGCATTATTTTAGCATGTTACATGATGTTAGCATGTGATACACATGTCTCACATGGCCATTGAGGAGGCATGATGGCTCAGTGGTAAGACAGTGGTTTTAAACTCGGAAGTTCCATCTTCAAACCAAGTCAATACACCAAATAGCCTTTGGTACGGGATTAATTATCTGTTACAAAGTCCTTAAGATAGGACTTAAAGTTAAAGGCATCGTTTAACGATGTTAAATCTGAGATGCATAGCCCTACGTGTTATCAGTGTCTGTGATATGGTGTATTATATACCTCACTTTAGAAATCTAGCCATCTGATTGGTCGAAATTGGAGTCGTGATTTCAAGCCATGCCCAACTCACAGGGCATAGCAATAGCCCACAGGGCCTAGTTAAAAGTTTCTACCCTCAACCTCATTATCCTGCGATTCCCATTGGTTTACTGCGATCCCCATTGGTTTGCATGTTAAAATTGTCTACGTGCGAGCACGGACGCCATACAGTGCTCTTTGTCTGCGATCCCCAAATGATTGAAACTTTCACTCATTTTTTAAGCGAAGATTAACAGACAGTGTTTCAGATTTTCTGTGATATTTTAACAAATTGTTACTCACTAAAAGGCTAAGGTAAGAATTCTTGGTAGATTTTTGTTTTAATTTGGCATATAAAGTAATATCGACTGCTTTAATACTCGAGGACTAGCTGTTTCTATACTGGCTCGCGGGATAGTTGAATCCCTTGAGCGTATAGAAACAGCTCCTCTCGTAGCAGTCGATATAACTATAATATTGAAGCCCTAAAAATATTGCGCTTCAAAATGATCATGAAGTGCCTCAAAAAAGTAAAAATTGTTGAGTGCCCGGTTTTACCATACTCATTTTCCCCAATAGACTATAGTGTTATAAAGGCGTTAGGAAAACGAAAAATGAAATTTTGATTTCCAATCATAAATATCTTGATAATCAGACAGGTGATCGGCTTGTAAAATTCATGGGATTCCTGACTGACCTAAAGGTTTATGGTTATGATTGCAGAATGAGCTAAATCCAGGATTTTTCAGAATCTGAGGCAATGTTACCAAGTCACTTTAAAGCTGTGGGTTTGTTGGTTGCTTATCTACAACTACAATCATACCAATATACATGAACTGTATTTCATAGGCGTAATGTAAAATAAGCCATCGTAGTCACTAAACATCAACAACAGTACAATTATGAATAATGCTACTCAGAACATCACATGTAAAATGACCCAAAATGTACATAACAATATATATGTAACTTTCAAATCCTGAACAAAAGCAGCAATTAAGGAACCAAAATAGGACACAAGTTTTCTGCACTTTAAAAATAGAGAAATCAATATAGACAACTACAACACAGCGAAACTAACTTTCATACAATCCATGAAGCACACAAACACTCGCCTCCGCATTTGAGTATTGATACTGCTTCAAATTTTCCTCAAAGATATGCTTAGTTTCTATTCCTACTCAACACTCAAAGTTTCTGCAGATCCTAGAAAAAGATATGACCTTTAACATACTGTTCTATCCCATACTACAGGAATTTACTCAAGTGGTAAAAACTACAAGGAAAGAGACAAGTTACTTTCCTTCATATTTCATATCTCTACTGTATACGATTACTATATGCCCTTTGTACGAACTACACTAACCCAAAGGTCTATATTTTCTTCAGGTCCCAGACTATGGAGCTCACTTCGTACTACTCTAAAAAATTATTCATCATATAATACTTGATCATTTAAGCATAAATAAAGAATATTACTGTTTTTAAACAGAAGTCCTCTTTTCAAATACTGTAATAGGTTATTCATGCAGCATTTGCTTTTCTCCTTATTCCTTTCTAATTTCATCTGCTGATTTTTCTGTGGGCCTTTAAATTTGAGACAAGTTTTTGTGCTTGTTTAGAAAAGAATTACAGAATAAAATACTCTAGTGTAAGGACTAGAGTATTTTATTCTGTAATTCTTTTCTAAACAAGCACAAAAACTTGTCTCAATTAAATTCCCCTTCTTCTGCATTCTCTTTTTTCTCCTTCTTGCTATGGCCGGCACAACTAAGATTTCCAATCTTTAACGCTGGTCCTCACTCGACCTGTACTCTCTCTTGTATTTTTTCCCCTACTCTCTATTTATATAATTGTATAATCCCACTTCTGACACCAGAGAAGCTATTGGGACATTCGGAGAAGTCACAGGTGGTGTGCATGTCTGGGCAATCTTGCATGACCACAAAGACTTTATATGTAGTTACAGGGCGTTGAACGTAGACACGACGAGCCCTTGTTTAGTGTGGGCGAGGCTGTTTTGTTTCTTCAAATAAACTGTAACCTTCCATCAACTCAAGCATCTCAACGTGAATATTTTGGCCTTTCTTTCACATTGTAAATGTTTTGTTTTATTTGATTTCACTTTATACTTGAATGATGTACATGTTGAATTATTAATTTGAAATGTTATAACAATTACTTGAACCTATTGTCTTCAGGAACCGAGTATTCCTTGTACATGTATGAGGTTTGTAGAATAGACCGTTTTACTAACATATTCAAATTTTATGCATACTTTTTAAACAAAGGTTGTTCTTGACAACATGAAAGCTTGCCCAAGGCTTGCCTAACATAGCAACAAGTATTACATGCAGATTGAATTCCGAGTATTGTAGTTTATTCAGTAATAACATGTTAATGGAATAACTCGTCACTAGGTCCCCAGGAAAGAAACATCTATACATTTGAATATGTTAGTAAACCGGTCTATTAAGAGAATTCAGTAGTCAATGGTTTAATAGTTTCATTTGATTCCTCATCTACTAGCTTGTCACATGTGCGTGGCCGAGTGGTTTACGGCGTTTGACTGGAGATGCGAAGGTTGAGGGTTTGAATCCCGACATGGCACTAATATCCTTTGGCAAGATATTAACCTGCACTTGCTACTCTCCACCCAATGGGTACCCGGTAGGATGCGACCCTCATTGTTGGTCAAACAGTTTTTGAGCGTCAAGAAACGCCTGGCTGGAATGCTCCCCGGAGTGGAGATTGTGTGTGTGGGCAAGTATTGAATCCAATGACCAGGGTCATAGTATATCTGTAAGGCGCTTAGCGACATCGTAGATGTATTAAGCGCTATATAAATGCGGAATATTATTATTATATACCGGTAGGCCTTTGCACAGTGCTGTCAATATTTCATTAAAACTCTCAACCTCACTGAGTATAAAACTGAATTCATTCACTTTTCATGCAAATAATGGACATAAACATAAAGGTTCTTTTAAAGACCCTATCCTATGAAAAGACAACTTTATATCAATGGAAAGCTGAATGAACGTAGAATATAAATATAAAGGAATAACAAATATTTTTCCTTTTCAGTATTGCACAACAGAAAATTGAAACCTCGCTTTCCGCAACCCTCCAAATTACGGGTCAACAGGGGTCAAATTTGCAATACAAATCTAAAGGAATAACAAATATTTTCCCTTTTAGTATTGCACAAAAAGCCACAAAAGCAAATTAAAACCTCATGTGCCACAGTTACAGCGACGACATAGCATGTCGCCCCGATTGGCTCGCCGATATATAGCTGAGGCGATGAGCCACGTCTGTAAAAACCCAATACACACACATGCTTAATTAATGCAAAGTCATTGTGATTATGCGTACTCCACATAAGATGGTGTCATCAAGTCGATAGCTAGTTTTTTTTAGGTTGACAACTTCCGATTTTCAAAGCTTTAGATTTCAAGTTTTCAGAGATCTGTAACTCCTTTGACACACACAAAAAGAGCATATCATTGATATTAATCTACAGCCTTTAAAAGTAAAGACCAGTTTTGGAAACGCCCCTCGTTCAAAAAAAATGAAATAGAAGCTCTCATTACCAATCATGTGAAAGGATATGTTTTGACTAATACGTGATGATACAAATTTTGCCGGGAAAGTCGGGAAACCGCCTACTAATTGATATATTTGGTACATTATTATATCTATTGGGACCAAATAGATATCGCGCACATGGTCACGTAGTCCCATATACATCTTTCTGTGTACAGTGCTTGTTACTTTACCAAGTTCTTATCATTTTGATGATTCCAGAACCTTGCAGTACACACTAATACTTATATGCTAGATGATCAACCTTTTCTGATCGATTCCACAATGTTTCTTTCACAATGCAATCGCATGACCAGAACTGGTCTTTATCTTTAAGCTTTCCGTTGATATATTAATCATCTATTTCATTTTTCACTTTCAACAGGGTCTTTAAGTGGACCAATCACCCATTCCATCCCCCAAGAAAAAAGAAATGTGCACATTATTCGAAACAAATTTACTCCCCCACCACACACACAAAAAAAGCCTAAATAAACTAAACTATGTGCAACATCCAAACGATGAACAAATAAATAAACATACACTGATTTAACTGAGGTCTACAGGCCTGGATGGATCGGAAGTTAACTCGGAGAGTGAGCTCACTACTCCACTCATAGGCTGCATTAATCATCATCATCATCATCATCACCATCACCACCACCACCACCACCACCACCACCACCACCACCACCACCACCACCACCACCACCACCACCACCACCACCACCACCACCACCACCACCACCACCACCACCACCACCACCACCACCACCACCACCACCACCACCACCACCACCACCACCACCACCACCACCACCACCACCACCATCACCATCACCATCACCATCACCATCACCATCACCATCACCATCACCATCACCATCACCATCACCATCACCATCACCATCACCATCACCATCACCATCACCATCACCATCACCATCACCATCACCATCACCATCACCATCACCATCACCATCACCATCACCATCACCATCACCATCACCATCGTCATCACCATCTCTCCAAGCCTCTCAGTTTTTCAGATCTACCTGGGTGAGGCCAGATACTCTCATATCTGGATATGAAATACGCAATATGCAATACCATCTTTTAAGATATTTATAATATTTGGAATACAGATAACCAGCATGGAACCCCTAACATACAGAGCAAACAATATTCAATGATCACTCCCTTTTTATATTTCCATTGAAGGCTTGTTCCTATAAGAAATGGTAAGCCGAGGCATTTTTTTTCAAACAATGTGTTGATGAACACTTACAGCATAAAAATATGCCACCGCGGGGTACACTTGAACGAGGTTTCAAGAGTGACACCTTACCTTGACTACATCACTGAGCTCCATCACAGCAGGGGGCCTGACTGAAGGCACATCCATTGATTCAAACTGGTCTAACGAGTCCACAGCAGTCACACCAACCTCACTGGTCAACACGTAGCATACGGTCTGACCATTCTGTAGAACAAACCAATAGGAGAATGGTCTTTGACATAAAGGTTAGGCTTAATAAAGGTCTATATCAATCAGGGTCTGATGGGCTCACACATCTACACTGTATCTACAGTCAAACATGATTCAGTGACCAGCTGTATAACTGTGTCTCCCTTGGATGGTCTTTCTATACTTTCTGTATAAATGCATGTTTTTATTTATGTTTACTTTCTGCATCAATTTCATAACAATCTAAAATCTCATATGTGTTGGTTTTGTTCATTTCCAGATCAACTTATGGGCTTCCATGTTTCTGCTCCGAATATTTACGAGGCTTCCACATAAAAAATGAGAAGCAAGTAGCTAAATTAAAACCAGGACAGAAAACCAATACAGGCATTACGGTGTTTGTTACCTGAAGCCTTTATATTGAGAACTAAATGTGTGTATTTATGGTGAATTTGATTTCGAACTTGTATCCAATGCAACATTTTACAAAGGAGTCCAGAGGAACGGTTCAAGTGCCATTTAGAAGAACCACTCACAATTTGATTGGGACGATGTTGCAGTGATCGGATCATCGACAACAGCCCTGGTGCTCTAGCTAAGGTCAGTCTCTGGGTCACCCTCAGGTTCATGAATATGTATGATCTGCCCTCTCCCGATTGGAGGACTTGTTGCCAGGTTCTGCTTTCTGCCATCTGACTGGTCAGCTGGACCTCGCAGACCACACCCTCTCTGTCTTGAAGCAGGATTGACTTGATGAGGGAGGGGCTTGCTTGGGTCGGGATTGAACTTCGACTTGATGTCATTCTAAAAAATGAAAAGAAAAGAAACAAATCCACAAATCAAAGTTTAATGATCAATGTGTACATGTAATGATGTGATGGTCCAATCAATTTTGGTCCAATCACTTTCTGAAATATCAAGACGAGCATCAAAACCTTTACCTAGTATATGTCTATGGGTATTTTTATGGTATTCATGAATCAGCTATTGCCTGCAGACACCATGTGATCCCTGTATTATGCCTATGGGAATGGGAGAACCCAGTAGACATAGACTTAATGCAAAACAAGCTTAGAAATCATAGAAATTCCTAAAATGCTTGAGCCCCTTAATGTAGCAGCTCGGCATTAAGAGCGTATTAGCTATATACGTCAAACACTTATCATCATAGATTCATTCTTTAACTCTTTTTGCTACTTTAATGGACTAATGAAACAAACAGAGGACCGTCAGTCGACTACGGTCACACATGAAATCTGTATGTAAAATATACTCCAAATTCCAAAGCAATGTGGCAGTTAAGGATGCCATGGTGAAGGATGCCATGGTGAAAAGGTTAAATTTCTTTCCTCATGACTTTTGGAAAATTTAAATAGCAAGACAGACATAACATGCATCAAGATGACAACAAATAAAGATATCTATGATTTACTTATTTCTGTTCTAACTACACTCACCTTGTAGACTGGTGTGGCACCACAGTTTGCTGTCTCCTCGTAACAATCCTCTGTACTCTAGCATTGAAGCTCACACCGGCGGATGAGCATGCACCAGTCTCGCTGACACTATGCATAATTGATGCTGAGATGTTCTTGATCTTATTCTCTTGGTTGGTGACAACCTCTAAACCAAGAGAATGACGGCGCGATGCAGCAGGGAAAAGCCTCACAGGATTGAGAGCCTGGAAATAATTCAAAGGTCAAATATAGCAATCGCAAATGAAAATGACAATAATTCAGAAATTCAGAAAGGACTAGACAAGAACATGTACATATTGAACTTACAAAATGTTTTGCAACTATCAGAAGCACAGCCCAAACACTGCAAAGTTTAGAGTTAACAAGTGGTGACAGTACATAAGCCTTGCTTTCCCATAAATACAGCCATTTTCAAAAGTTAAGAAGAGTTGCAATAGCTGCACAGTTTATATTAATGGCATCTACTAAAAGTCTAGTAAATACGAGAAATACTAATGAAATCTACAGAAGTAGGCACTGAACAAATTCTAAAATATCTGCTAAGAATTCTATTACATTGTTGATATTGGCACAAAATGATGCCATATAAAAAGAATAGTTTCCTGGATGATACAGGCATTGAACAAACATGATAAATGAACATGACTCTCACCTTCTGTGACTTGCTGCCCTCTGCTGGGCACTCAGGGAGAACTGGTTGACCCTGAACCACATCATAGGGGTCAAGGTTCAATGGTCGACATAAGTAGGTACATAGGACTACAGGTTTGCTAACATCTGGTATAGACAGCTTCTGCCTATATATAGGAAACAAACAGAATAGTAGGTAGTTTTGAAGCTCAGTTTATGTTTGAAGCATGCCAATGAGGATAACAAATGCTACTTAATGGCTCTAAGACAAACATAACCCCCACCAATCTTAATGAAAATGATATCATGTGCCCAGCAGAAGGACTAACACATATATGTGATGTACATCAGCTGGTCATGCACATATTCACACCATCCTGACAGGCATACACACAACAAATTGTAGAAGGTACTTTCTGAAGAAAGACAACTAACCATGGAGTATTGATGCTGATGAGCATACCCTTGGCAAGCCCCAGCTGGTCTCCTGTGCTTCTTGTAAAGAACACGTACATCTCATCACCCTGAGTGAGACCTGCCTGATCTCCTTCACCCTTGACATTTGATCCAGCATCGACCTTTGACCCACTGCTGACCTGGGTCACACAATGTGTCAGGTACAGTCCCTGTGTGTCTCACAAGAGAGGACTTGGACTACCAGTCCGGACTTGGTACTCTCTGTGTGAATATAAAGATGTAAGAAAGGAAAATTGATCCTGGGTCCATTAGCACTATATTTAAGATTGGTTTATCATTTTTTATTCATGTCTAGATATTCATTTGAAAAAAAAGTTCCACAAGCATTTTCAAATTAATTTCATAGACTCAACACCTAACTAAACTAATGACAAGAAATAGGGAATTATGAACACAATTGATATGAAGAGAGCATGTTTACCTTGAGAGTTTTGTGAATCAGTCCGATTGTGATGCCACATAGCAATAGACGACTTCTCTCTGCTCACCAATCTCTGCAGACGCTCAGCTAGGCCAGAGCTGAAGGGCAAAAAAAAAGCAAATTCCTAATTGAATTCAAAAAACTCAAATCTCACTTGATTTTATCATAATGGAAAGAATGTGTTAAAAAACAATGCTGGGTTATAGTATTAAAAAAAAAAAAATCCATTCAAGGAAATGGCACAAACATTTTTTTTTTCCTCATTAACAACTTGGTAAATAATTATTAATCCTAGAACATCCAAACCAGCATCTACCAATTGCAACCAAGCAGACCCTATGAAGTCCAGGAGAAATGGGTAATAATGTGATGAACAATTGTAATACCGGTACATGTATGCCAGTGACCATCATGTATACATCACTATGATGCACTAAAATGAAGAGTGAATACTTGGAAAAATATTTATGTTTTATATGGAAGGATTTCGGAACATCCAAATATGCTAACACACAAGAAGGGATGTACCTGACAAATTTCTTTTTCTTTCTCGCTGAATCCACGATGCCCACACCAGATGTTGATCCTCCGCCTTTGGCTTCCTCTCCTCCTGCCCCACCCGATCTCCTCTCCGGGGTAATGGATGCCTGCAGCTTCAGCTTCTTCACCCACTCGCTACCGGTCCTGGGGCTACCCATGGGGTTGGGTCTAGGGGATGTGGTGGAGGTGTTTTGTTGGCCTCTCGACCAGGAGGATTGGCTTGCAGATGACGGGTCTGAGATGGGTTCACTGACTGCAGAACTCTCTTCTTCTGTCGGGGAGTCGTAGTCCAGGATTTCTGGCTCAAATGAGTCCTAGTATAATAAAAATAAAAATTGAAAAGACTAGACTCAGGTATTGTAGCCATATTATTTTCAAATTTTGATGAAATAAAAGTTCCCATAGGGAACTAAATCAGTTTGAATGAAACATGATAAATCAAACCTTACATTTCTACAATGTGTTTTATTGTTTTCAGCTTACAAAATTTATAGGCTCATATCCTAGTTAAAGATTTCAGTATAAGGTTTCAACAACAACAAATTAAGGGATTTCATGCAACAATTCAAGATTGGTTGTAACAAACCTTTTGAGTTTGTTACAAATTCTACAAGGTAATTGGATACAGGGATACCAGTTGATTTTCCCTGATGAGCCTTAAAAGAGCCCCAGACATGTTGGAGTCTCATATATACTCTAAAATGTGAAGCCTAAAAAGTCTGAAATTTGGAGGTGTCAGGGTCTGGAAACCAGCAATTTCCTGGCATCGCAGTTGATAGTGCTTGTAAGATTGAACGATCAATGTGACCATTTCTGTATTTTGTCTCTGTAAGTTACACAGTCAGATGTCAAACATTGTTCTTGATAAAAAACCTAATGAAAGAATGTTGAAACTTTGAACGAATATGAATACAAACCTGTTTACTTTGTGCATATCTCCTCTTTCCTCTATCAACAATTTGACTGGACATTACAGTTCTACCTCTTCTGGCTCCTGCAGACGGAGTGGTCTTTTTTCCCTTCCTCTGCGGTCCTTCCTGAACACCTACACACTTCACCCCAGCAGTCCCAATGTCGGTTCTACCAGAGGGCTCATCTTTCGGTGACTGGACATCTAACTTTCCACGACTTTCCCTGTCATCCTCATCACTTTCTGAGTCACTTATGATGGAATCCTCCAAGCTTGTACCTTCATTACCTGGTGATCTACTCCTCCGGAATGCCATTGATGCCTTCCCACCAAGTGAGGACCTCTTCTTCTCCTGGCGAAGCTGCTCTCCTTTTCTTCCAAATGGAGCATTTTGTACGGGTACCACTCCACTCCTGGTGGATAAGGTGTCCAAGGTTCTGATGTCTTTGACACCTTTGTCCTCATCTTCACTGGATGATGACCAAATGATGTCTACCTCTTCTTTCTCCTCCTCCGCCTCTTCCCATTGATCTTCCCATCCTCCGTATTTGAATTTTTCTGAAGAGAGTGAATGAAATGGTACAATAAAAGACAAAGAGAGAATGCAAAATAAATATTAGAATGGAAAGAGTAGAGTGAAGTCAAACTTCTCAAATTGTGAATATATTCCATGGAATTAGTAACAAAAGTCCAGAGCATTATCTTCCATAATATATTGACAAATAAATATGAATATTGTATACATGTAGGATAAACTGTTGCATGACATTCTTTCTGCATGTTATTTCATTTCTTTATCTGATGGGACCATAAACTTTTTCATTGCATTTTTTTTATCAGCACCAGAGACATGTTCCAAGTTTATTAGCTCTGACCAGGGTCCAGTTTCATAGAACTTGTTATTAAGCTGTATAATACTTGATTGACTCATTCCCATAGGCCTTGTATAGAACCCACACAGTTCCTGCAGGCTGGGTTCATAATGACTGCTACAAATGTATAACAATGAAACAACACATTTGCTCATAACCCACACAGTTCCTGTAGGCTGGGCTCATGACTGCAATAACAATGCAACAACA
Organism: Mesocentrotus franciscanus; assembly: GCA_037976565.1. Taxonomy (NCBI): domain Eukaryota; kingdom Metazoa; phylum Echinodermata; class Echinoidea; order Camarodonta; family Strongylocentrotidae; genus Mesocentrotus; species Mesocentrotus franciscanus. The sequence goes on along the minus strand of CP137676.1, from coordinate 29,766,967 downwards.
AATTTGCTCATAACCAATCAAATGCACTGATTTCATTTTCTTCTGTGTTTCATATGTTACTTGTTATTGGTATAAAGTGGTAACAAGGTTTGTGAAAGAGGGCCCTGAGGCAAATTATATTATATTATGGCTCACTTGCTACCGGTACTTCCTCCCCAAACAGGCCAGCACTGAACAACTTACTCTTTTGGGATTCCTTGGTACTACTTTTGTTCCTACTTGGCAGGCCCTCAAAGCCAGCACTACAGTTGGACCAGTGTTTGTTCAGTTGGTCCGAGTAAAGGGATGTTCTTGGTTTCTTCTTTGGATTCATGGTTCCTAACAAGAAAAAAAGAATTGATTTTGAATTGATGGTACTGATGGTAAACCATGCAGTGCCTAAGCCCTAAACAGCTGATACGCCCAATTTATACAAGCCCTGTACGAAACAAATCTATTCTGTCATAAATAACTAAGAAAAATGTATATATAAACAGTATAAAATAAAAACGTCAGAAGCCAGTGGCAGTATACATGTATATGGCTTAATTACTTAAATGACAAACAATCAAGCCATAAAAAGCTAATATGTCTGAATGTAATTATCAACAAAAAAGATAAATTATACAATATTTCTATCACTAGCCCTTTGCTTCATCATAATTAATTTCACCTTCATGGCTAGACCAAAAGTAGACCGAAAGATTCAGTTTCTGATATCGACGGCTGTTCCACTGAGACTGCGTCTGGCTCCAAAGCTCCACTGAACGCCTCTATATATACAGAGACTGAAGTACATCGTAATTTTGTATGGGTTAGTGAGGTTAGTGAGTTTTGCAATAGAGTTTGTGTGTGATTGCTGATCTCATCGAGCTTTTTTTTCTCAAGAAAACAACAAGAAAACAGGCATATTAGCTGAAATTAAGTCGCTATTTTTTGATGTTTTACAATAATTTTCTATTTTATTTTGATGGTATATGAAAATTAGATCTATTTTCTTTACAAATCAAAATACAATCATATTTTTATAATATCATGCTCAGCTGTTAGGTCTAGATAAAGAAAAACTGAGGGGAAATTTTGGCCCGATTCCAGCGAGGGTTAATTACCGTCTGTGTATGGGGAAGGTTGACAAATGTCAGCTTTATTAAAGAATTCCCCATACCAGGTGGTTGTTTCTGACCGAAAGCTGCAGTCTCTGATATCGACGGTTGTTCCGCTGATGAAACTAGATCCAGCTCCGCTGACCGCCTCTAGACTCTAGACCGGCTCTAGACTAGAGGTCTATGCAGTGTGGCCTATGGGCTGGCCATGGGGCCAGGCCAGGGGAAGGTTGACAAATGTAAGTTTTATCAAACTTCAAAGAATTCCCCATACCAGACAGTTATTTCTGTCTACTTCATGGCATACTAAATTAAAAAAAAAAATGTCAATCCCTGAAAGGCCGAGACCTACATCGAGATCTGACTGAGCTGAGAGCAGCTAGCAGAGTCACGACTCACGAGGCCAGATTCCAGCAGAATCATCTCAAGAGCCTGAATCTCCTGTGACAGTGCGCCGGAACTCTGGGGACACTGATGGACGGATGGCGACGGTCTAACAACCACGGACCAGCAAATAGCCTTTGGCGTTTTAGCAGTTTATTTAGTCGATCTAACACTACAAATTAAATATAACACTTCACAGTTACCATCATCATTCAACTCCTTTGGAGATCTTAATGGATAACCATAATGTTGGACTGAAGGATGAAACTTGCCCTCATTTCGAGTCTGTTGTCTGCCATGTTCCTCAAAACTCCGCGCTTCTGTAATTCATTACGTAATGTTGTTGTTGTTGTTGTGGTTTATATAGGCGTTTATCATTCAGGAGTGAATATTTACGCCTCTGTTAGGATTTTTTTCCCTTTCAGATTGTTGAAGCGGTCAGTGGCTGTTTTGTTTGATAGTCTTGCAGCTCGTGTTTTCTCATGTACCTCAGCTCACACCATGTATTGCTTCTCACACCATTTATTGCTTCTCAAGTTCTCATTCAAACTTATGAAATTTCATATTTAAATTTCTATCTCAATGTGTTCTCAATATCTCTCATTTCTGCATGTACATTGCAACTGATGTTAACATTGGTCTCAAAAGCCTAATAATATCCTTTCATTAATTGTCACTGTTGTTTCCAAGCGCAAGCATTGGCTATATACAATTATACATGGACAAAAAAGAACAAGATGTAATGTTGCAAATGCCTTGTCTAAAAAAAAAGAATAATATATAACCAATATCATTTTGCTTGAAGTACCTATTTTTTTTTTCTCTTCCTGAAACAAAGGCTAAAGTACATAATAACAAAGATTTTGGCTAGGAGACAGAAACATTATATTTTCTCACGATCATAATATAGACTAGATAGTTTGTAAAAAAGGAAACAGGAATTGGAAGCTGGACTAAAAATAAGGTTGGTAAATGGTTAACAGATTGAGAAAACATACTTCATCTTACTTCCCTTTCTATAAGCCTGCAAAGGACAGACCTGGGAGAAGATTAGAATATAAAAAAACATTATTTTTCTTTCATTTCTAACAGCATGCATGGGCCAACCTAAACATTTATAAATGGCAAATGGTATGAAAGTGTGTGATCATTCTGAAAGATTCAGCATAAGTTATTTGACCCTTGCTCTGGAAAGAGTTACGAATCTGTAATAGGATTAAGATTATTGTTAGCATTTTGACAGGGATTGACATTAATGTTAGGGGTAGGGTTAAGTTCATGTGTAGTGTTAGGCCCAGGGTGTGTGGTGTTAGAAATTTGACTAATGTGAGAAATGGACCATGGGTTTAACCACGAAGTACACAAGTATAATACAGCAAAAGACAATACAAAGCTTTCTTTTACATGTTTCATATACATGCCTTTATTTTTATTCAAATATTTGCAGAAAACACAGATAAGACATCAGTACAAGCATTTCCTAATTACATCTTTCACCACCACACCTTGCATTTCAGCTTCTTCTTCACATCAACTATACCCATCACTTTTAACTACAAATAATTACAACATACAATGGTTCAAATCTTTGGCCTCTCATCCAGCCAAATTGGTTTCAAATAACGCAGTCCAACTACAATTAACTAGCAATACACTACCACTGCAACTGAGACCAACTCGGCAGGATGAGTTGCTGTAATCTTTCAACAAACTGATCCATTTTTTCGCTTTCCTGAATGTTGGCTACATACATATTATTATATACAATCTTAGTAATGCACAAGTGTGAATATATAAAGCATAGGTTTTCTTCTCCGAATCCTTTTTCTCTCTATCACTCAATCCAGTTTTGGCTTGTGGCGTATTTTTTGGCGTAAGGTGTACAAGTGTATGAATTCTTCATCCCAAAATCTACAAATAGATCAATGTAGTATATATATTGCTGAAATGGAATTAAAAAAAGAATAAACATTAAATTTGTACTTTTCAGTTTCTGGGCGTAATGCATACACCGATTCTCCACTTTCTTGAAAGTGAAATTACAAAAATGAAACCTAGCCATATCATACTTGTCCATTTAATAAGAATCTCACAGGTAGGTGATAAAGCTTGACAAAGCTTGCTATATCACATATTTATTCTGCTTTCAATGAGTGTTTTTATTGAAAATTAATGTCTCCTATATTGATTAGCTCAATTAAATATTGACTTTGCGTGGCATAACCTCTTGCCTTAACACAAAGCAAGATATATCTAAAGCATCCTTCGGCATTTGCAATCTAGATGTACCCATGTATAAGAACTGCTTTACGAGGGGGGGGGGGTGGAGAGGTTTCAAAGAAAATGGGGTCAATGCACGTTAGATAAACATATACATGTATATCTTTCACGTTGTCATAATTTCGCACAGGAGTTTTCGAAAGAGAGCTGCACAGGGACAACAGAGAGAATAAACTAAAGATGACAGAGTACCAATCACCAAAACATGGTTTGCTCTTGATGTAAGAGGTTCAATGTGGCTGTGCTGTATTCAAAATATGAGCTTCAAATACTACTTCCACAAAGATATATTGCCATTTAAATACATTATCAGTGAGCAGTGAAACTCACAGAACAGGGCTCACACGAAACCAGAGTTCGACCTGGGTTCTGTGCAAGCCCTATGCAAGGGGATTAATGTGATCCTTAATTTTCTTCATACTCCTTAACCGTTTACCTATAAAATGAGGTTGATTTTTATACATACTAGCTATTCACAAATTATTTAGTCAGGTGATTGTGTTACATTCAATGGGTTATGTGTTGTTGCCAGCATTATTGATTGTTGACCAGCACAGCTGAAGCCAACAACTCTGTTGACGCAACACACGTGGCTGCAACAAGTCAATAAATAATGCTATGATGGGGTAACGTGAAACAGGTACAACCTGACAGCATTCCATGATTGCTTTGATTTCAATCGCAACAAAATGATTGAGAACTATCACAATAGTAGACCATACATGTATGTGTGTTTAAAAAAATAAATCAACATGTAAATACTGAAGACAAATGTTGTGTCTGAATGATTCCCCCAGTGTCAACGGCAAAAGAATGGCAACCGACCTTCATATTGGCAATCCAAGCTATACACCTATTCCAAAAACAAACTAGATGGAACTTCAACTGCGCGCAGTCGATGATGCCTCCGCCATAGAAACCAAAATGGAAGCAATTTTTAAAATTCAAGTTTGATTGTAATCCATCTGTTGGTTCTAATGATAACGCGATCACGAGCTATTTTAGGATACATAATGAGCCCTGTGACCTTTGGCCTCATGACCCCAAATCTAATCAGTTCATTGGCTCTGCAAGATACATACATGACCCAAGTTTGGCGGTAATCCATCAATCGGTTCTTGAGATAATGTGATCACAAGCTATTTTGCATACATAACGAGCCCTGTGACCTTTGACCTCGTGACCCCAAAGTCTAACCAGTTGATTAGCTCTGCAAGATACATACATAACCCAAGTTTGGCGGTAATCCATCAATCGGTTCTTGAGATAACACGATCACGAGCTATTTTTGCATACATAAAGAGCCCTGTGACCTTTGACCTTTGACCTCGTGACCCCAAAATCTAATCAGTTCATTAGCTCTGCAAGATACATACATGACCCAAGTTTGGCGGTAATCCATCAATCGGTTCTTGAGATAACGCGATCACAAGCTATTTTTGCATACACAATGAGCCCTGTGACCTTTGACCTTTGACCTCGTGACCCCAAAATCTAATCAGTTCATTAGCTCTGCAAGATACATCCATGACCCAAGTTTGGCGGTAATCCATCAATCGGTTCTTGAGATAACGCGATCACGAGCTATTTTTGCATACATAATGAGCCTTGTGACCTTTGACCTTGGACCTCGTGACCCCAAAATCTAATCACTTCATTAGCTCTGCAAGATACATACATGACCCGAGTTTGGCGGTAATCCATCAATTGGTTCTTGAGATAACGCGATCACGAAGCGGGACGTGCGTGCGGACGTGCGTGCGTGCGTCGGACGGACGGACAACCAGAAAACATAATGCCTCCGGCTACGTTGTAGCGGAGGCATAAAAAATAGTGTATGTCTCTCCCACACAGCAAAGTTCATCAACTTGAGCACTCACAGCACTATGAAGCCATGACATCCATTTCTTGATGATGGACATACACAATGCTCCTGAATACAATTAAGTATCAATTGAAATACTGAGAGGAATAGTTGTACCAAGGAAAATCATAAGTTATTGGTATTGTCTCACCTATTTAAATAAATTAAATTTGGATGATATAATTACAAATAAGGTAACAACTAAGGCACAACATGACACACTTTGTTTGAAAGCGAAGAAAATGGGATTGGGAGATGACTTGCAATTATTTTCAGGGAGCGAGTACAGTGTTGCAACTGAGCTATTTCTGTTAGGAAAAGTGCTTTGCTCATTTTTGAACTGTTTTAAATAGAACCAGGTATGTCCTATTTCTCTTACACGACTACACTTGGGGACCACGTTGAGGCAGTTTTCCTGGAGTAATTTACAGTGCTTATCATCACTCATTTTCAATCAAATTTGAAGAAATTGAAACAAAGTCTGAATATTCGGTTTGCATGATCACATTATTTTGACATAAAACAAGATTGTGTACATGAAAATAAGTACAACTTGTGCAGCATTAACGTAAAGTAAACAGTCACATTACTGGTGTAAGTCCTTGTATGTAAATGAATTTTGATAACAAAGATTTTTCAGCTTCATGGTCTAAGTAAACAAAGAAAGTAAAACAGAATCCTTGGAGTTTCATAAGTAATACACACTCGGGTGGGATAAACCCTGTACTGTTTAATAGTTATGTCCATATAATACTAAATCCTTTGATTACAGGATAAAAGCATAATAAAAGACTTATCGTTTAGCTAAAGATACAAAACCAACAGATATCTGTTTCTGAATGGCCTTGTATTCTTTGTCATAGTTTGATACGATTCTCATCAATAAACGTATTTGAGGTTTGGTTCTGCGTATGTCGGACTTCACTGGAAGATTGGTGAGAAACATCTTGCTCATGTTGTGCTAAGGATTGGATGAAGTTACTACAGTATCGTCCAATATTTCTCTGTGTTATTGGTAGAGTTTGGTTAAGTTTCATGTGCTTCCGCATTATCCCTCCCCATGCCTGGCTGGGCAGCTCCTTTCTGCTGCATACAGCTACGAGCCACCGACTCAAACAGCCTGTGAGGAAAAGAATAGGTTTGACGAACATTAATGGAAATACATGCATTATATTCCTTATGTACTATCAATTATTCTCTTTAAATGCAATAGAAAAAAACATGTCAAATTGCTATTATGCAAAGAGGTATTAAACCAGGATTAACATTATGAACTGATGTTATGCAATAACATTTCTAAAACTTTATACTTTAACAAAAGAAAAAGTCAAATTGCAATTAGATAGGTTTAATTTCCCCAATTAAACAACTGTCCAGTTTCAAAATATCAAGAATTAATTTCCATTTCTAAACACAGAGATGCCTGCAGATCCTTGAACAAGGGCCTGAATCTGAATTCTGAATCAGAATTCAATGCATTTTTTAAATGGGTTTACACCAATTCCAGCATAACCATGCGAAATGTCCACACAATCTCCTTTGAGTGGATAGATCAGTAAGTCCATTACGCCACTAATGAATAATAATAATAACAATAATTGTTTCTTATTAAGTGGTTTTACAGCAAACTGACTAGAGCGCTGTTATATTACTAAATGTACAAAATGTATGTTTAATAGGAAAACAATGATAAAGAAAAATAATCAAATAGTAATAGACGTAGTATTTATAAATATACAAAAAATAATTGTATTTTTGTATAAATATGTGTATTGTCGTGAACTACAGTCAAAGTTCACTGAACTTACTTCTTGATTTCGGGAGCACAGTGCACAAACTCATGGCTCCAGAACTTGAAGTGGTGGTTGCGGATGAGCTCAATGAATGTGATGAGAAGTCCCCATGGGTGGGGTCTGTTCACGATCAGACGCTCCAGTAGCACTCTGGGAGAGGCAGGGGAAGGAAGAGAGGGCAGCCATTAGGATCACAGCTTTGCCAAAGAATTAATATCTCCTTTTTAAAGAGTGTAATTCCGCAAGTAAAGAGACAAAATTGACTGACTGTGCATTGACTGGGTCTTGTTCACTCCAGCCATCCCAACGTCAAAACCATCAACTTATTCACAGGTCTAATTTTCATGGTTAACGTCTATATCTTCTCAACTTGCACCAAATTGTCCATCAGGGCATCATTTCACAAAACTGTCATAAGTACAAGTTCGTCGACACCTCATTGGAACGCGAGTTAACTTTATTACACATGTCTTATTGGGATGTTGGTGAACTTGTACTTATGACGATTTTGTGAAACGATGCCCAGAGGCTTGATCAATTATAAGACGTAAGGGTTTGCAATATTTGGGATATCAATTTAGAAATGTTCATTAGAATGGCATTTCCTCTGGTATATCACCAACTTGACTAAACTTTAAAAAATTCTGAAGAATCAACGTGGGATATTGTACGATTCCTTCCTGGTAGCCATTCTCCTAACATTCATGAACATATTTTCTTTCACAATTCACAAGATTGCACAAAATTTCAAAAGACAGATAGAACCTGAAGTCATGTTAGATATACAGAATCTGAAGTCTGTACCCACCGAGTGATCTGCTCCTGTATAGCCTCTGTGTTGGCCTCTGCAAACAGGTAGAGGAGTGTACAGCTGAAGTAGTGAGTGTGGCTGTTAGGATACCGTAGCTGATTGGCAATGGCATTCAAGAACAAGTAGCGACCTGTCAAAGACAAAAGATGGAAAAAACATGACAATCCATCGAGCATATCTCGAACAGATGAAATTTAGAAGCTAGCTTTTAAACTTAGACATACTGACTTGCCCAGAACAGAGGTAAAACAGACAATGAACTTCTACTTATATCTAGTCCAGTAACCTTTTTGAGTGAACATTTTTAATAGATTGTGAAGTAATTCACTTGGCGATAGCATTGAAAGATGAGCAATGATCTATCAAGTATGAAAATAGTGACATCAATGGGAGAATCCTTTATAACAATATAATTTCCACAAAAGGCACGACTAATTCAGGGGGCAAATATACGAGGGCAAGTCCAAGCTATTACCGACCACATCTAAGATTACAGTATATCTGATGACTGCATCAAGATGATAGCCCTACAAGAGCTTGAGCTGAACAAAACATCAAATGAAATGATATACACACGTATCAATGTCAATTAATATTCATAATTCCAAAATACAATTCAATAATAGTTGGTAACATATTGGACATGCAACAGACTTCCCCATTAAAGGTATAACAGACACAGATACACATGTAAACACAAATTGGGGTGGGGGAGACTACCCACAATGCACCCTCTATCAACATCCCTGCACCCCACTGACCTTCTGTATCTAGATCCACCACCAGGTTCTGGTAGATGTCCATATGGGAGGAGTGCGTGATGGTACTCATAGAGGGCGTGCTACCCTTGCTCTGGATGTAGTTGATGGCCTGCATGCCCACGTAGAGCACCAGGGCATTCATCAGGGAGACGTTGTAGCGTTGGCCAGGCTCCTGGGAGACCTGCATGTGGCTGCGTAGCTCAGAGAGGAAGGTGACGGGGCTACGGGTCTTGATGTAGGAGTCGAGATCCTGGAGGGGAGAGTAAGAATTCAAACCTCTTGTTATCAAAAGCCTGATGTAACTGATGTTCCGTCCATTTTAATGACATCGGTAAAGGAATTTAAAAAAAATTCATGTCCCACAAGAACAGAGAAAGGACATAGCCCTCTTCAAGAGGAGCTTCAAACAACCATGGAGCCATTTTAAGAATAGCAAATTCCAAACATCTCTCCTAATAATCATGGCTCCCTTTTTCAAATTCTGGTGCATAAAAATATTGGCAGTTACAAATGAGAGCAGCCTCTGAAGTCTATATTTCATTTCTGTGTATTGAGTGAAGTCTTTTGATGCTGGCAACTTAGGGAGCTAACATTTTCAGATCCCAGATTCAATGTTGCTGTTTGAAATGAGCAGGAAATTAGAAACTTGAGATTCCCTTGAAAAGCAAATGACAACCAAATTATGAAGAAAAACTGACCTTCTTAAATGATGCAGGTTGGATGACAGTGACGTAGTTGGTCAGGATGCGAGGATGGTGGGCAATGTCTGCTAACATGTCAACCTGTAGAAGAACCAATCACAAAATGTTAAAAGTTTCCTTCACTCACTCATATGCAGGTTATTCAAACACGACTTGCAGCTCTTATCAAGGGTGTTGTTTGTGTCTTTAGGGGGTCCTAAATGAAAGGAAATTTCTTTGGCTTCTGAACATTTATACACAATGAAACATTGGCAGTTTCTTGACAGGAGGATTTGATGATGGAGAAAATGCAAATCTTCATTGGCTACATATAGATCTCCAAACAAGATTAAATACATTAGACCACCCCCTCTGACCTCATCATTATTTTTAGGGGGGCTCTGTAAAAGTAACAGCAAATGTTGTGAGACAGGTAGACATTAACACTGTGTTAATTCTATGAGTTAACACCCTCCTGGCTCTCAGCAGACTCCACAAACATGCCATTTCTATAACTGTCGCCAAAGAAGATATCAATGAAACTGTTTTCCGGACAACTCCTATACCTTGAGGTTCGGTGTGAACGGGTCAGGGAGCCTCATGTTCCGAGGGAAAGCAGACAGGATCAGGTTGCGCATCTGGATGCAGTTTGGTGGGATCACATCACAGAAGCCATAGTGGTAGTCACACAGAAACTCTGGGAAGTCATGAAGAAGCACGAGCAGCACTCTCAGAGTACCCTACATTTTCCAAGAAAGAAAAAAAAGGAAAAAGAAAATGTTTGTTACTCTACTTAGACACCTCTAAAACAAGATTGCTTGTGTGAGATGTAGCACATGTTTCAAAGTTAACCCCTTTACTAGTGAATTCTCTAATGCCTATAGGCTTAATAGATGGACCAACTGTTATCAGTAGGTAAGGGATTGATTACAAGTATAAAGTAAATGAATTACTTTGTGGAGAACTTAGGATTTAGCGAAACAGTATGAGAATCATAGCCATAATGATGGAACAACTGAACAAAAAAAAAATTTTAACCTTCCAACATTCCATATGAAATTAATGAATACCTCAAAGCAAAATTAGGAATAGTATGTTTTGGATGCTCTTACATGCGAGTTATCAGAAAAAAGAGGAATCTATTAAGGTTCATTTCATTTCTAGGTAACACAATATGGTTAATTCCTCCTAAGAAAAGAGTAGTTGTCAGCTATTTATAGGAAAGAACACTGAAAGGCCTTGAATAATCATCTCTTGAATGCTTTCCATGACCACTCCACACCTGCGTACTTTGACTGTCAACACTAGAGGAAATATATATATCATTGAAATCTCATACTTCAAGTCACATCATGCAGGAAGGAGTTCTTGTCATGTTCTTACCTTGTACAGCAGAGCGAGGTGCTTTGGAAGTTCTGCGTTGCGCATGAATGGTGTCATGAACTTAAAGAGACCCGTCAGTAGGCCTGCATACATTGGCCATCCCTATAGAAAGGAATCAATGAAACAAATCAATCAATGACATCATTTTTTAGCAAGTCTTTGGTCAGAATTCTAATCATTATAAATTGTTTGAGAAGGTCTCAAACATAGATTACACTCCTATAAGATCTGTTTTAAACATATATCATGTAGGCTTACCTGTATTCGCTTTTATGACAAGTAAAAATCTACTGCACTGTAGCTAACAGTCCAAATATACTTGTCGTTCGAGTCAACACTATATGATAGGTATGAATTTTGGAAGACCCTAGAGCAGTGCGAAGTGCATTAAGGCTTTTGCAAATCCAGTGCAAACTTGTGCGTTTTATTAGAATTACTTACTATATCACCGATCAAGTAATTGGTTCATTATCATAAAAATGCTCACATATCCACACTACATGTCAATGAAGCATAGATGAGTGAACCTAGAAACCGTGAAGCATATTAGTAGCTTTCTCTTTTAAAGTGACTCAGTAACATTGCCTCAGACTCTGAAACAAAATCCTGGATTTAGTTCATGCTGCAATCATAATTATAAACCTTTAGGTCAGTCAGGAATCCCATGACTTTACAAGCCGATCGCCCGTCTGATTATCAAGATATTTATGATTGGAAATCGAAATTTCATTTTTCTTTTTCCTAACGGTTTTATAACACTACAGTGTATTAGGGAAAATGAGTATGGTAAAACCGGTCACTCAAAGATTTTTACTTTTTGGAGGCACTTCATGATCATTTTGAAGTGCAATTTTGTTAGGGCTTCAATATTACACCATATCACAGACACTGATAACACGTAGGGCCATGCATCTCAGATTTAACATTGTGAAACGATGCCTTTAAGAGATTGTCACCTATATGACTACAAATAATAAAATAACAAAAAGAGATAACAGATTATACTCCAATCTTACCTTCTGTTGTGGAAGCATACCCAGCATCCTCGCAATGAAGATACGATGTGAGATCAGTTCCAGCCAGGCATACACAAAGCCCGGGGCCTTGGATGGTCTCAGTACATGAAGAGCATTGCTGAGAGTTAGATAAAATATGGAGAATAATAATATGCTGTTCTCATATTGCGCATATCACATTATGATATGAAGTCTCTATGCGAATGGTGTCAAATTCCCTATGAGATCCCACTACTATGTGCCTTTAAATCTGCAAGAGGACACATTGATATTGCATGCCAAACATGTATGTTTTGGATGACAATTGTGTCAAGTCATGTTGATGTGTGTTGCAGGGAAGTCTATAATAAACCCGAAATTGTGTAAGAAAGTGGGTTTAAAGTACATGTAGACCATAAAATCATCCTATTTCGTAAGGCAGCGGTACCACATACTAAATGCACAAGTGATTTGTGGAAAATAAATCTGACTATGAGACAGTGGTTTTTAGGACCCTAAATGTACATATAGCTACTGTTCACTACAAAAATTTTATGCAGAAGAAGCTTCATGAAAACAAGGGAGATTTTTTTCACAGGGTTTGTCAGTCAATCCCCACAAACAATATTTTACACAAGTTTAAAATACCGAAGCTTCGTTGATATCTCCCGAATGCATAGCTAAGAGACGTACCAGAAAGCCGACATGACTTGGAAGTTGATGGCCTCTAGGATCTGCTCTGGAGCATTCAGCTCCAGGAGAAGCATACTGAAGATACGATGATAGGCTAGCTGATGAAACTCTGTCTGGCGTACCTCATGGTCCTGGAGCAGTACACCTGCTACAATTCCCAATACCTAAGTAAGACATAAACAGTAAAAAATATAGTCAGATCTTCATCCACTTTCATGCAAATTCTTTTTTTGCATCTTTTCTTACGTATACATTGTACATGTGTATTCTGGATAGGAGGACTTCCTAAGAATGCCATGTATCAACCGAACCTAAGCTTACAGATTATTTGACAGGATTTGACCAGGATGGGAATGAAAAAGCAATGAGATCCCTTGAAATTCCTGATCAATGAACGATGAATTACTAAACATGGTGTAATCGACAATACCTAGAAATTAGTAGAAGGTACATCAACTTCAAACAGTGGAGTATTCTATGACTTTCAAGCAAACAAATAGTTCACTTGTTGTCAGTTTTTTAACTTCTCTGAAAAGGGCATTTTCATGTTTAATGAAAACTGGAATGTAAATAGCATAAAGCAACTATATCATCATCCTCTAACAGTTTGACTAAATAATAATTAAACGTTTTTGTATAGTGCATAAATGCATGTCTCTATGCACTTTAACCACTATGACCTCTAACCTCTCACCTTGTTGAGGAGGTTGATCTTGGTGACTGGGTTAGTAGCATCCCCGGAGTGCTTGACTAGCAGGGCAATGAGCCTTACAAAAGCATCCAGGGTCTGGAAGCACTTGGCTCGGGTCAGGGCCTGGCTGTGGACCTGCTCTGCCAAGGCTCGGTAGCACACGTCCACGCAAAGCTCGATAGAGAGTCGGAAGAATCGAGTGATGAGGTCGTCCGTCTTCAGGATGCCTTGTTGGTGCATCTGCATGGCATGAAAATAAAGTAAGGTTATATAATAATCGTGATGAAGTTGTTGACAACACTTTATATATATAAATGCAGTAAAATAATTGAATTACATTCCACACAGGCATGATTGCAAAATTGATTGAGGAAATTTCAGTCCAGGAGTGAGATCAATTCATTTTCTAGCTTTACTTAATGATACTGAATGCATACTTTTCCACATCTAAACTGCACTCGCTTTCACTGTGTCCGAACCATTCAAGATTGATGGTAAACTTTCAAAAGCAGCAGCACTAACAGTGACATACTACAGTACATGCCCAGGTGCTTATGAATCAAAGCTTATCCCAGTGCAACAAAACTACCATGAATTTCCCATCCACGGAGAGTGCACTCAATACATCAACTCACCTGATTGACGAATGCCGAGAAGGCCTTGGTGCTGTCCTTGCCTCCGGCTGGCGAGTAGTACATGTTGACCCACTCCCTCAGGAGGTACTCTGTCTTCTCCCTCAGGCCTGGCGGGTCATCAAACTCACGAGCCTGGGAGATGCCCGAGTGCATCATAGAGGTGGGACCACCTGGTGCCTTGTCTAGAAAGGCCGGGTCATGGTTTTGTCTGACGAGCTCAATCAACTGGGGCAAACTGGGTAAAGGCACACAGAAATAGAAATGTTTGAGTTAATCGGAAATACATTAATAATTCTTTCTCTCATTTCCTCTCGTAAAATGAAATATAACAGAGCAAAAACAAGAGAGATAAATGATTAAATACTAAAGAAAAAGTCCCAATCCTTCTCTGATTCTTACATTGTGGCTAGCACTCCTACCACAAGAATACTGACATGAACAATTGTATACCAATAATTATAATTTGGTAAAAGACATCATATTCTTACAATAAATATCTCTAAACACATACCTTACCCCATCTCTTTATCTCTCCTTTTCCTTTCTCTCTCTCTCTCTCTCTCTTTTGTTTGCTGACTCTGCTTCTCTTTCTAAATGTCCCCATTGTCTCTTTCTTTCTCTCTTTCCTACTCTTTTCCTTTCTCTAACTCGTTCTCTCTCTCTCTCTCTCTTGTTTGCTATGACTCTGCTTCTCTTTCTAAATGTCCCCATTGTCTCTTTCTATCTCTCTTTCCTACTCTTTTCCTTTCTCTAACTCGTTCTCTTGCTCCTCTCCCACTTTCTTTACCCCTCTGGTGGATTCGGGCTCTGTGTGGCAATCCTGGCCAGCACATGGAGTGTGTTGTAGAGATCAGCTTCATTCAAGACGTTGCTTTGCTTCTCATCAATAAGGAATCGCTTGACTACGCTCATGGCGAACCCCACAGCTGCATAGTTAAGGCCATTCTCCATGGACTGTTGGAATAAAGTATACACATGCACACTTAAATTGAAGATATCACAAGTTCAGGCAGGAAGATGTGAACATCGTTTGATTGAATGAGCATTGCACATCTTTACAGCGCATCTGGCTGGAATGCTCCCCATAGGAGTTGGGATTCCCATAAGTTTTATCGGTGTGATTGAAATTTCTGAAAGTTTATTTAGTGACTGGGATCACTTCTACAGCTATAAGTGCACACAGCATATGCATACGATTCACGTTATATCTGAGCATGTGCAGTCATGATGGAAAAATTGGTGATAACATAGCAGGTGTTTTTATGCAACAATGTAAAGAAAGTAAAGAATTGAGAATAAAATTTCCTGAAATATTTACAGAGTGACCATCCATATAAGGAACAACTTTGACAAGAAAACATGTTAAAATAAAAAAGTTAAGGTGACAATTAAACATAATGAGAGAAGAAATGGGGGGGGGGGGAGGTGGGCAGTACGACGCTGTAAAGTGACTCACTGTGGCAATATGCATGTCAATTGTTTGAAGGTTGACAAGGTGTGTTCTCAACAGCTGTTCAATGGCATCAAGGTTGTACTTCCTCTCGCTGCTTGTCTCACAGACAACTCTGTATTTATTAGGAAGGAGGAGAGAAAGATATTGAAAGCATGAAAAATTATAAGCACGGGCTACTTCACAGAGGAAATGGTTTATATAATGTCTTCTCTTGTCAATCCCTGTTCCATTTGTCCTTTTTAATATTATTCAACAATTAGTTTCAATAACTTTTTACTGTTTCTTATTCATATGTTTTACCAGACTGCTAAGAAAGGACAGACGGCTTCAAGTCCTTTCTGAGGGACTTGGTACTTGGTAATGAGAATGAAGGCCTCACCAAAGGGCACTAGCGCATCAACTTGGTTTCGAACCCGAGACATCCTGGTTACGAAACCACTGCTCTACCACTAAGCCATCGCGCCTCCTGTCTCAATCTCTACTCCTCATTCTCTATTTATTTCACACTTTGTATCTTCTTTATGGAAATATTGAAAGCCCGTCCACCGTTCGCAAGTATCAATTGTATCTTCCTACTGCATACATAATGAGGCTGCATTCCATTCCATAAACTTGAATACCATTCCTTGGTGACTACATGGGGAAGTTTGATCATAAAGAACTTGTGATCCATTGTGTGCCCGGCAGAAGATGCACAGAACATTCTTTTTTTTTAAAGTATTCCAAAGTTTTGACAGTTCTCTGACTACATTTAGACAACAATACACTTAAAAAAACAACCCCAAAAAACAATTCTACATACCTGGTGACCTGCTTGTTTGTCCACTGTGGACCATAGGCTCGCTGGTCTTGGAGTGACTTGAGAACTAGGATGTGGGCATCCCTATAGCGCAAGGCTGCATTGGGGTCAAGGGAGCTGACCGTGTAGCCTTCCAGAAGACCTTCAACAGCCTGGAGAGATGAACAGAAAACAAGACTTGGAATGACAGTTGGTTCAAAATAAATCCAACCAAATCCAGGGTATTTGGAATAGTGCCCTTTCCTTGCAGTGACAAAACACTTCACACTTTGCACTTCTTAAAAAGACCAGTTCCATCAATGTTGTTTAACATAATACGTGGGCTGGAAAGATTTTTTCTAGATGAAGCAGTCTTGATGGCGATGGGTAGTTGTTCTAAAGCTTTGAATTTGGTTCAAACACTGATTTTGTATATAATCTTAAACTACAGGTTTCATGCTTTTCAATAATATATAACATTTGTACTCCAATGAAACCTGCTTAAGTGACATGTTATCCAAGATGAATCACTAACACATTTTCTGAGAATCTCCCTTTTCCTCACGTAAGCATAATTGTTCACAAATCACTTTAAGGAATCAAGTTCAATGTTGGTGTGCCTTGTCCTGTGTACGACATTCCATTCATTTTGACAAATAATCTCTCACCTTCTGCAGGCAAGCCAGTGCTGTGACGATCTCCCTGGAGTTCCTGGCTACCATGACAGACTCCAGGAGGGCATGTAAGATCTGGATATGCTGGGACTGAGGCATAACCTGACTGATGAACTGTAGGTGTTGGTCGATCTCAGTAATACACTTGTCGTAGATCTGGGTGATCTCATCAACAGCGTAAGACTGTAATGGAAAAGAGAATAAAGTATACAATAATATTTACATTACAATAATATATACATTTTACAATACAGTAAAATGTATGAATGGGATCACATAATTTGACAAGCAATGTATACATGATTCTGTTGATAACTGCAATAGGGTTTCAATATTGATAATACCACTGCCAGACTAATTAACTTATGATTTTATATGATTGAGTGTTGTTGAAGATTAATATACATGTATGAAATCATAGCATTTGAAAAATAATTGATACACATATCTGTTGATAACTGCGAGTGGGTTTCATTATCATTAATGCTATTGCAAGACTGATAAACTTATGATTTCATATGGCACAGTGTTTTTGCAAACTAACATATATTAATGTAATCATATAAGTGGTGTCTACATGACTGTCGAGAAGTGCAAATGGGTTTAATATCAGTAATACCATTGTTAGACTACAGAAAAATGTCATATCAGCAAAGAGTTTTTAGTTGTCTTTTCTCAGCTGTAGCCTTCCAACAAAATATATATCTCTTTCATATAAAAAACATATGACAGATTTTAGGTAAATTTGATGTCAATAGAAAAGACATTATTCAAATAACTACACTGTTTTAAATTTCATGAAAGTATCAAATATATACATATTTTTTTAAAATACAATATCATGTGACCATCTTCTTGATACAAGGTTGATAAGACCTTGTAAAATTGGGCTTGATATTAAAAATATATATGAGGTTTAGTCAGTTAGTGCAGATACTGTACCTGGGTAAGTTTAGCTAAAAAACCCGGTGGTTGGTTTGCCTCGGGTGTGGGTAGGAACCCCGGAATGCTGCGAGCAAACTCCTCATAGACAGCTATCTGACCCTGAGGGACTCCTCCAACCTGAAGGAACAAAGAAATATTGAAAGATTATGACTGAGAAAGTGGTTCATATCAATCAATTTTGTATAATCTGACAATTGTGGATAAAATGATAACACTCTTCCAAATATATGTTAACTGCAATTCAAACAAATGTTGTCAGCCGACCAGAATGGTTGTATTTTTATGAAGCCTACAAACTGTGTTCCTCGGGCATTGACACCTTTGCTTTGAGTCATTTTACTATAGTAAAGCTAGAGTACTCATATATTATGTAGATTATATACAGGTCTACACGCAAATAAGAACATTTATGAGTGTACTGAACTCTTTTGTTTAATCATAGGTGTGTAAATCATATATGAAACTTGATAACTTGGCCGGTCTTACAAAGAGTTGGGATTAGTCCAAATCGATACAATTTATGGCAAATTCTAGCATACATGTAAGAAAAAGGCATGATTTTGCCTCTTTAATGGATTGAAGGACTTGGGAAGACTGAAGCCAGTCACCTAAAATGAGAAGTCAATGTTATTATTACTTTGTAGCTTCTGTATTTCTCACCTTTAATCTAATTTGTTCCGGCATCCTCTCTGCCTGGTATGTCAGGACCACCGGATCACAGTAGCGACGGTTCTCATTCCTTGCATGCTTCCGAAGCTCAATCTCGGTGGCAAGTCTCCGGTCCATCTCGGGGATGGCCTTCTCTACAGCACACTTCTGGATGAAGCAACAAGCCAGTTCCACATTGTCGTTGGCAACCACAGATGCGGCCTGTTCTATCAGCTCCTTCTGCTGTTGAGTACCACCCTAAGGAATAAATAGATGGAATGTAAGTTGAAACAGAAGTGTCAATACCATTGTCAATGACACTAATACGTGGTATTTATGCACAGTATCGTCCCAACTGTTAAGACAGGATTTATGAGTTTCTAATCTGCCCAATGAAATTTGAATTATTTTTAGTTGTCCTGGTGTAGTACCCTATTCATATCCACCTTTACAGGTTTCAGTACAGTCAAAATCCACACAATTTACAAGTAATGCAGAATGATATACATGTATATAACGAACAGTTTTTCAAGAAATGCATTTGGCTGCCAGCAGTCTCCATAATTAATAATTATATTTTATTTTCCTTCAGAGTTGTATTATTCAGGATTCAGCCATAATGACAACAGACTGGTCAATTTAAACATTCAAGCCATAAGAATGCAAAGACTTTCCAAAATACTTGTGCTTCCCACCCCCACCCCGAATGTTTGGTAAGAATTTAGTGTTAAGTTACCTTGAGGGCTGCTATGCAGGAGAGTTTGAAGTTGTTGATGATACTGAAGATGAGTGGTTCATGGCATGTGATCATAGCCATACCAGCTGTCAGGTTACGCACCATGTGGTGGGCAGCAAGGCGCATACGATTCTCTTCAGGATCAAGAGCAAAGTCCTGGGTAAAGAAAATCAATATTCATTAAAAATCACGACCCTAATCTTTCACCTTCAACCATGGCATCAGCCATAATTACATTCAAGCACATGAACAATGTCATTATCTACCATAAAAATAGCATCCTCTTTATAACAACACCATTAAGAGCTGTTTGGACCCTATCTTCACCCATACGTTTCACATCGACATGTCATGAATGCATCATTTCTTTGAATAATCCTTCGTTTTGGAGATGACACAGGTCAATCAATTAATATAAACAATTATTCAAACATGGCTTAGAAGTAATGATTATATGAGAGCTTCCAAGCAATTTTGTTTCACAGTCATCTTTCATTGTTAAGACATTAATTGCTATAAGCAAACCCCAACATCTCGTATCAATCTAAACTTTAAATATATGGCATCACCCAATGCCACAAGTACGCATTCAATTGAAGGACTTGCGATTCCATTGGACCAGTCAGTTTTTAGAACACAGCCATTAGATATCAAATATCAACCAAGACGTAACCTGACCTTTTTGACGATCTGTTCACAGGTGCTGAGGGCAATCTTGATGGAGCGATCAACCACAGGGTGTACCAGCTCCTGCACTGCTCTCTCCACTGCTGGACGCACACAGTTACGCAGCTGAGGGTGGGCCTGGAAGATGGCCAACTGTAATGGACAGAGGTAAAAATTGGAAATGATTAACTTCGCTATCTGCATTAAGTTTCTTTGTTTACTATCACTGTCTGAGACACTATGTGTAATTCATGATAATAAATCTCCACTCTTTTATCCAATTGCTCTCTCCTTGCATCATGAGTATTATTTACAAGTATATCAATAGCTTTTGTATATGATTAAGTATTTATAACTTTCTTGTGTTAGTAATATGCACTAAACAAGTAATGTTCATTATTATTAATCATCGGTTGAGGAATGTGTTCACCAAGCACATATGTAATTGGAGGATTGATGTGAAAATGGTGCAAAAAGGCCTTAACTGTAATACTACAAGCTTCAAGAAGTGTAGCAATGACTGAATTCAGGGCAAGAACTTTGGCAATGTGGAAAATCCAGGCTTGCATTCTATTTTCATTTAAAAAAAAACATGTATCAGTAACAGAACTCCTGAAGAATTTGTTTAGCGTGAATGTTTTGAAAGCTAGAGCTCTTGCCAAATTTGCATAGTTTCTGGTTTACTACAGTAATAATCAGAAATCATGCAGTTTCTTAAAAGATGACCCTTGTGTACTGACCTGTGCATTGACTGTTGTGAGAGGAGCGATCCCTGTCAGGGCTGTGGTGTTGAGATCTTGGAAGCTGAACTGGGGAACAGGTGCCTGTGTAGCAGGCAAGGACGGAGTGGGTGGTGCTGGCACTGACGATGCAATACCTGTATGTTGAGAATCATTTGAAATTGCCTCAATTAAACAGGACAATAAAACTGGTTCATTGTACCTGAATGCAGTGTGACAAAGTGTTTGTGATGGGGGTTGTGATGGGGGTTGTGATGGGGGTTGTGATGGGTTGGTTTTACCTGACTGCTAAGAAAGCATGTGTATGTTTGTAATTAAGCAACCAGAGGACCGACGGCTTTAAGTTTTCTCCAAGGGACTTGGTAAAGATGATTAATGCCTTACCAAAAGGCACTAGCGCATCGACTGGTTTCGAACCTGGGATCTCCTGTTTACGTGACCACTGCTCTACCACTGAGCCATCGCGCTCCAGTAATTTCGTCATGAAAGTGTCATGGTAGAGTGGTTCATTCACTTGACTTGCAATCAAGAGGTTGAGGATTCAATTCCAGCCTTGCACCAATGTTGTTTGGCAAGAATAGTGAATCAGTACCTGGCAGGAAAGGATATGTTGAATGCCATAGCACTGTCATGGCAGCCACGTTATAGCCAGAGTAACAATACTCATGAGCAGTGTCTAAGACCACGACTATTCTTACCACAGAATTTAAGCCTCATGTAGTGTGAAGACACACACACATGTACACACCAAACTACTATAGTGGTGTTATGATCTTGTGGATACGTCACTGAATTGTGCATCACATGGTTTGTGGTTCGAGTCCCACTGTGGCACTATGTCCTTTGGCAAGACATTAATCAACATTTGCCACTCTCCACCCAGGTGAAGTAAGTGGGTACCCACTAGGAAGAAATTCCTTGAATGCTCTTTAGCACCTCATCATGGCAGCTCAGCTCCAGTCGAAGTAATAGTATGATACTTTGTATTAAGCGCAGTAGAATGTATTTGAAAAGCAGCTGTGGTACATAAATGGACATATTATTATTATCAATATTAAACCTACAAATATATTATTGTCTAAAGTCACTTACCTTGATCGCCGACCAGTGAACTGTTGGGAACAGTAGGGAGGGGTACAGCTAAGCCACTAACTAATGAAGGCGGGTTGTCCTGGCCCATTCCCACGGAGATACCGAAAGCCCCGCCCTCTATGAACTTCTTGGAAGTTGTCAATTTGTGAGGGATGAGACCGACCATCTCTAAATCTTTCAGGTACATGCCAGGCTTCAGGTCCTGTGGTATGAGATCACGTAATACCAAATATAAGATGAATGGGATTACTGCTTATGAAGCTCATTGCAATGTTCATTTAAGGCTCCCAACAGATTTAAAGGCTTTAAAGATCTTGATGATAACACAGTGGATTCCCTTTCAAGCAGCCTTCCTGTATGACTGATTTTTACAGAAGTTGGTAACCACAGTAACGAACCAAAGGACGAACCAACTATCTAAAGCCACCCTGTTCACATCGAAGGAGAATAGTAGCTTGTTTCTCGCTCTTTGGTCGAGGAAGTGGATTGTTATTGCGGCATACCTTAGAAACCTTAGAATATGGTACAGTAATATAAGAGAGTGAGAATATCAATCTTGAGTTTGACAAGTCATAACCATCCACTCCTCAATTCGTTTCTAAGTTACAATTAATCTCCTTAATAACTAATGCATCATTCAGATATGACGCGGTAAAACCACAGCGTTTTTTTTTTTATGACAACGTAAGTGTAATATGTATCACATTTCTGTATTTTACAACACACAGCTAGGTGAATACATGCAGGATGTTTGTTGCACACAGTTGCCAATCATTTACACGTCACTAAACCGCAGCGGTTTATCGTGTCATATCTGAACAAGTCTAGGATGAACAGAAAGGTACCACTTACATCCATAGTGACATTAAATGCCTTGCAGAGAACCTCTACTTCAAATTTGAGATTGAGTTTGAGGTTGGGCTCCTGGTGCAGCTCGCCCAGGACGTTCAAGATAGCCATGGTCCAGGGATTGGGAGGCTTGAAGATGCGGCTCTTTGTGCAGGATTCGATCACCTTGGCTACAAAGGGCACCACGTACAGCAGCTCAGCCTGGCCCTTGTGGTAGGCCTCAAGGATAAGGGCTTTCATATCAAGATCCTGTGGAAGTGTAAGAAATGGATTAAGATTGTTGTTGATACAAAACGGCAAAAAGTTGGAAGAGTACACCATGAGAGGCAGTCAACAAGGAACCATGAGACATTGTGTATGTATAAGGCATGGAACATAAATTATAAACCTATTCTATTAAATGGAAAACATAAACCATCTATGAAAACTACTACAAAGATTAAAACTTATACTTGAATTTGGCTTAAAATAAGTAACTTTGCACTGCTCCAAAATGTGCACCATTTATCACAAATTAAGAAAATATAAAAAGCACAAGCATGTAGAGAATAATAGAATACTCAACACATATGGTGAAGAAAGAAAGCAGTAAGGTTGGTCTAAATGAAGATGCCCGAGTCATGACATGACGGAAGAGGGTGTCATCATGGCGTGAAAGTCAGTATCCCCTTGTAAGAGGGAAAATGCTGACTTTAATAAATGATGATGATGATGATGATGATGATGATCTATGATATAGTCAATATACCATAAACTAACAAATCTTCCTAGGATTCAAGATAGTAAAAATAACAGGCATAAATATGTCTGTTGGAGGAAATAAAAAATCAAAGTATAGTTTGTACACTATGACTATACTTACCACTTGTAAGATTGGATGGTTCTTTGCTAATGTGAGTTTCCCTAACCAATGTCCAAGGTTCTTTAGGAGTGTCCTGTCTGAAAAGTTGGAATCACTCTTACTGGATGCTAGCAGCACCTGTAACAGATGAATAATAGAAGTTTGAAGTTGCAGTTACTATGCAAAAGGCTCCATGATGGATCAAATGAATGTATCTGGTACTGCTTTGCAAGAATACCTGACAAATTATTATGAATAAAAACCTATTGCAATTTACTCATTTTCAGTATTTAACAAATGGGATTCCGCAACATGTAAAACTAGCAATCAAGTTATAAACAAAGGGGAAATTGGTACAGTGAAAAAAAATCATCAACTTCTATTGATCCCAAATGGGATTTTCTTTAGAAATCGTTCAAATGCTGGTTGAAGTTATAGTTAAAGCAAACCATTTACATTAACTTCTACAGGAACCCAAATCACATTTCAACAACAGATCAGGAAAACAAGATGCATTCTTGCGACAAATCCAAACGTGAATCTTACCCCAATGTTCCTGTAGGTTTCTTTGAGCACCATGTCTGCTAGCTTATTGAGTTTGATCTGATCTACAAAGTTGGAGTAGAGTGTGTGGAAGTTGGTCTCTATGCTAGCCCTCTTCAGGACCAGGTAGCGGGATATCCAATCCAGGTGTTCCTCTGAGCACAGCTCCTTCATTTCTTCACACTGCAGAAATGACATTAATGAAAAGAAAAGAAAAGAAAAAAACACTTGGCATTAGCTTCAAATTGTGCTAAAACCAATCTCACTGAATGCTTGAGATGTAAACAAACCATCATTGTTATCCCTGCCTTTGGTGTGACAACAAACCTCTTTCTTTCGTTCTTTGAAATGTTCTTGAGCTTTTGCTCTGGAATGTTTTCCATATCACTGATGGTACCACCAGGTCCATTGTATCCCAATTAAAATTCAAAAAAAGATGGTGCACAGTAAGTGAACCATAGTCACACCCTGGTAAGCATTGCTTGCTCCATGAATGCAGGGCAATGGCAAATTCAACTACAGAGGCCTCTTTCCTTCAAAGCTTCCATATTTCTCCTGGGTAAAGAGAGGCAAATGTAAATATGTTTGTGTATAGATTGAAAGTACATGTAGGCATTGACATATCATTCATTGGTCCATTGGAATATAGCCTTGCTTATATTCTGACATTAAGTCCCGAATGAACTTTACGTTGAAGTTAATTATCCTTCAGGTTTAGTATCAGAACCACTGGAAGAAACCCTGGTACATGTATCATGATTGACCTACATCACTGTGGGTATAGATAGACTCACCTTTTGGACCAGGTTAACCTGAGAGAGGTTGTTGAAGATGAAGAAAATCTTGTCCTGGACCTGTTCTGAGGGTTCCTTAATCTCCTCCTTGGGTGTGGCCACCAGGAGGGTGTCGATGTTGGTGGTATTAGCAATGGAAGGCTGAAATCAGAAAGAAAGACGTTAATAATAATCTTAACAATAGGGTCTTTTTTTTAACCCATGGTAGGTTATGCAAATGTCATGCAAAATGTACCAATGAAACAAGTACATTAAGTCACAATCTGAACATTTGAAAGTTTCTTTATGACGATTCTCCAAAATCTTGGTGGCGCTGAAGCCATTAGGTACTTGTGCTGCTTACATACTTTCACATTGGGTGAACAAATGACCTCGTACATGATACTCTGATATGGTTCTGAAGAGTGGTGGCATCTTACAAGAGGTTAAAAACCAAATCAAATTTATCTCCAGCATTCAAGCGGTTACTGAGTTCATATTTAGAACTGGGGCTGTATTTTGAAAGCTATGTTCTCTTTTGTATTACAGAAAATGATACTAATAGTCTTGCCTGAAATGACCAGAATTAACACTTATCACTGGTGCTTGAGCAGATATCTCTTTTAACTTCACACAAACGCAGCCAGCTTTGTGCAAACTTTTACCATTGACTTGTCCACATTTTGATTTGTTATGACAATTAACATTGTTTCACAATACCACCACTGGGCCCTGTATAATAAAGAGTTGCAATTGATTTAAATCAATAGCAACTTAAAATTAATCGCAACTGTGCACTGCAGAGATAGGAGTTGCGATTAATTTCAAGTTGCGAGTGATTTGACTCGATCGCAAGCCTTTAAAAGACAAGGCACTGATGTTTATTTTTGTGAACTGTGTCTGACACCTTAGAATAACAAGGAACAAGAACTTATCTCACCTTAGGAGCTGCTTTGGCGATTGGCTTGATAGCTGACACGGTGGTAGTTGCTGTTGTAGGCTTTGTTGTTGACAGTATGGATGATGCTGTCGTTGTTACTGTTGCTGGTGCGGATGTCGGTGTTGGTTGTGGTCTGCTTGTGACTGGAGGTTCCATAGATTGCTGACCGTAAGTCACATACTACAAAGAACATTCAAAGGGGTCAAATGTGTTCAATGGTCTACAATACTGAACTGACTGGAGGTTCCATAGATTGCTGACCGTAAGTCACATACTACAAAGAACATTCAAAGGGGTCAAATGTGTTCAATGGTCTACAATACTGAACTGACTGGAGGTTCCATAGATTGCTGACCGTAAGTCACATACTACAAAAAACATTCAAAGGGGTCAAATGTGTTCAATGGTCTACAATACTGAACTGACTGGAGGTTCCATAGATTGCTGACCGTAAGTCACATACTACAAAGAACATTCAAAGGGGTAAAATGTGTTCAATGGTCTACAATACTGAACTGACTGGAGGTTCCATAGATTGCTGACCGTAAGTCACATACTACAAACAACATTCAAAGGGGTAAAACGTGTTCAATGGTCTACAATCCTGAACTTATTATTTCAAAAGCTCGCTCTCTTTGTCTCTCTATATATATAATATAGTCAAACCTGCTTTGGTGACCACCTGTCTACAAAGACCAAATTTTTGTTTCCCTTGAAAATGGTTTCTCATTGAAACATGTACTACAGGAACCTGTACATAAAGACCACCTGCCTATAAAGACCACTTTTCTTGTCTCCCTTGGGTGGTCTTTATAGACAGGTTTCACTGTATATATATAATCAAGAGTATTCTCCATAGGTGTCAACCATTAATAATATGACAACATATTTTGAGTACTAAGTAGCTATTTTTCAAGGTCATATATTCTTTAACTCCTTGGAGTTTCATTCAAGCATATCTGATAAGTTTTGTCTCATGTCATATCAGGCTATGATATCTATATTGACAGTTAAAGAGAAAAAGCAATTACCTTGCTCTCCCAAAAATGAATGAAAGGCAAAAAATGATTAGATGACTTTTTATAGATTGGATTACATCAATTAATTTTCCTCAAAGGCGCATTTGATTCATCATCTTCAGGTATTGTTTAATATACAATAAAAACAAAACTATTTCAGTATTAATTGAAAATAAAACACTTATCTCAACGAGATGCTCTGGGAACTGTTTTGAAATTTAAATTTCCTCATTTGCACATTTCATCACCTTCAGGTATTGTTTCATATCCAATTAAAAAAAAATTCTTTCAGTATTAAATTGAAAATAAAATCCTTACCTCAATGAGATGCTCTGGGAACTGTTTGAAGTGAGGAATGGAAGCAACATGGGTACAGTACTGGGCAAAGTCCTTGAGACGTAGCTTGAACTTGTCTAGAGCTGCTATGCCAAACATGTACATCTTGCTGTTGTGGGGCTTTCTCAGGGCTTCTAGAACGTAGCGTAGAGCCATTCCCAGAGCCATGAATCTGCAAGAGGAGAAAGGAAGAAGTCTATTTATCTATACACAATGGTCCTTATGATTATACAAATCCACTTCAGAAAAAAAATTTAAGCAGATATAAATCAACAAAGTTTTGTAAGAAAAAAAAAAGAGAATGGGACATATGGACAACCCGAAAACATAATGTCTCAGGCTACTTTGTAGCGGAGGCAGAAAAAGAATCAGGATTTACAGCAACTTTATATGGATTTTCTTTGGGACCTGCTGTTGACAGGTCCCCCATGACACTCAAAGTTTTGGTAAATTGTTCTGATGAACCTTTTAAAAGGAATCACATTAGTAACATTCCTTGCAATCATGGACGATGCATTACAAAAACGCTACAGACCAGAAGCATTACTCACGTGACTAGTCCTTGCTCAATGACCCCTCCAAAGAGACAAGCAGTGATCAAGAGTTCTCTCTCTGGATACTGAGGAAAGAACTTGTACTCCTCAAACAGATTCCTCAGCATGCACATGAACACCTCCTGGAATGTAAACGAGGGACAGGGTGGTACCAGGTGATGATACAATGTAATTGATGACATTATACAACGGAAATCAAAAGCTCTTAAAACACTTTTTACAAGAGAATCATAATCAAGCACCTCCTGAAATTTAGCATTAAGTAAAGCCTGGAATAAAATTTTCATGGCAACTCTTTGTGGATTTGTTACAAGAATGGTATTCAAAGTCACATTGCCATACACTCATTATTACGCATTTTATTTTCTTTCTTTCTAATTCGTTTGCAAGAGCTGAACTGCTTGCAGATTCCAAGTTCAATTTTCACTGACATATCCTTGTTTGTCAAACATCTGCCTTTGTCCATCTCCTGTCTATTCTTTTATGAAGAAAAAAAAACCTAAAACAAACAAACAAACAATGTCCCAGATGACAATATCCTTTCACTTACCCTTTCCCTTGTGACTTGTGAATCCTTGAACTGTTTAAGCATCTGAAGAACATCATCTACAGACATGATAGGGTTGGGTGGCTGGTTGTAGATCTGCTGGAAGTAGCTGTTGGCCTCTTCATCAATCTCTGGAGAGAAAGACTGGTTCAACTCTGGCCATATATTGGATATATCACCTATTAAATGCAAAGGCAATGCCACCACTTAAAAACTGAAGGATTTGAATGTAGCTTGTTTGCCACACATGCAATTTTGTACGAAAGAACTGGGGAGTGTTTCACAAGGACTCAGATCGACTTCAAGTTGGACTTAACTATGGCAGGCCGTTCATGCCACTGTTTGCTCTCACCATTTACTGGCATTGGTCTCTCAAGGGACATACAAATCATAGTTACAAATCTGCAGAATTTACATTTTTTGATAGTTCATTATTGAAGGAAAAAATAGTATCTAAAGATCATAATGGTGAGAGCAAACAGTGGCATGAATGGCCTGCCATAGTTAAGTCCAACTTAAAGTTGATCTTAGTCTTTGTGAAACACTTCCCAGGCCCCAATAGGCCATATTTCGTAAT
This sequence comes from Mesocentrotus franciscanus, assembly GCA_037976565.1. Lineage (NCBI taxonomy): Eukaryota > Metazoa > Echinodermata > Echinoidea > Camarodonta > Strongylocentrotidae > Mesocentrotus > Mesocentrotus franciscanus. The sequence continues at coordinate 29,738,204 of CP137676.1, read as the reverse complement.
GTAACCGAATTTTAATGCATACATCTTTGTAAAGTACCTCAATACAAATTATTCCATTCACCTGATAAGAATAATATATCTTCAATATTCAGAATACAAGCTGCATATATTATGTGTTGTTAGGGAGAGCAAGCCATAATATTTGTCCTACCTAGCAACAATACCGTATGCAATTTACATTTTGACTATTGAGATACAATTATTTGTACTAAAACAGGTGAATGAAATAATATGAATCGAGGCACTTCACAAAGACGTTTGCCTTAAATTGGGTTAATTTTGAGCGAAAGTCTATGGCTCATCGTGTCTTGATCAAACTTAAGATCAATCATAACTCTTTATAATACGCCAGGGGCCCTGGTCTTGATTAGCCCCATGACAGTCCTTTTAACACTGGTATAGATTAATCTTGTACTGGAAACAGTTCAATAATCTATAAACATTTAGGCCAGAATTCACAAAGGAGGTTTAAATTTAACCCATGGTTTAAATCTTCATTTACATAACCCATGGTTTAAAATAAGCGCAAAATAAGCGCGACATAGTTAGAGGTCTAATATTAGACGCGCGCAAGACAAGGTGCGCTTAGTCTGCGCTAATTTTAAACCATGGGTTATGTAAATGAGGGTTTAAACCATGGGTTAAATTTAAACCACCTTTGTGAATTCGGGACATATAGTTCTTGCCCTCTTGAAAATTCTTTATGTGCAATATATAAAGACCAAAGTAGTTTACATGAAAGAGCTGAATGAGAAAAAATACTACAAACACAAGGAGTGAAAGCTTTGACACATCACATACAATCACAGCAAAAGGACATTATTTTGTCATATACTACCTTTAAGTTAATTCAGATTTAGAGGACAGTATTTCACTTTTCCTCTGTGATCTTTTAATATATATTTTTTTGAAATAAACTTTTGAAAACTAAATTGTCATACATGTACACCACCTCTTTCTAGAGTTTTAACTGTTTAATAAATTGTTCAGAGTGAAAGGTGCCACAATTCGAACATTTAAATTTGAATGACAACAATTTGTCAATTTGAGTGCTGCAATTTGGAACTGTAAAATTGAGACATGTATCAGAGAACAAGACGACTTTTCTTGTCTCCTTTGAACAATCTTTATATACACGTTACACTGTATTACTACAAGGAATATTGCTATATATACCTGGTCTTATAGCACCACCGCTTTTAGGGGGTTGGCTCATTGTCGATTGACTGTTAGTGTGCAATGAAGATTCTGGTGTGGAGAGAAAGAAAGAAAGACAAGGAGAGAGAGAGAGAGAGAGAGAGGGAGAGAAGAATAAAGATTTAAAGACACACTTTCCAAACTGCAAATCCCCCACAAGATACAAGCACACTCATTTTAGTATCCCAATTTCAAAGTTATTTTATTCTTTGTTAGGACTTACTTTTGCCAGTTGCTAATCATGCAAGAAAAGAGGGGAAAATGTGACAGCACATTAATCCTAAAACAGAGATTTCTAGGGATTAAAATCAATCGGCATTTCTTCTTCTTCAAATTGGCAAAGTTTTTATATACACTATTCCAAGTAAATGATATGCATATGAAAATAAATACTGATAACTTTTACGAGAAAAGCAGTGACTTAAAATCTTCCAATTCTTGATTGAAGTAATAAATAGTCAAGTAAATAGCGATATTGACACTAGGGTATTTGAAAGATTATTTTTCAGAGAAGATGCCCAATGAGCCTAAAATCACCATCAATCACAGCCAATCATATCTTTTCTCCCATTAATGTTGCTAACCATCTGACTATTCAGATCCCAGTCACTGAGATTCCAAAATTTAAACTGGACGCTGGGCTTAGGCTTCTATTCAAGATCAAGTTTAACAAAGTAAGTGAAAGTCCGAACATAGTTTTCTTTTGTTAAACATGATCTAGACCCAGCTTCAGATACTACTGAATTGGTAGAATACAGACGAAACTGTTTGAATTTTCATATACGATCGTAATGTGATTTCTCCCAACATCTTGTAGTAATCTAGTTGTCAGGTATGTGGCCTTTGAGAACTACAAAGGCTTCAAAGGATTAATGCAATTTCTCTTTTTAGTGGATCACACAAACAAAAAAGAAAGAAGAGAATGAGAAGTTCTTACGATGACTGCTTGACTGTGTTGGATTGATGAGTCCACCCAGGTTGGGACCGGGCCCAGACAACATGGGGAAAGTTTTCTGGGGTGACTGGGGCGGTTGCCCGAAGCTGGATCCCAGGGGGTTGGAGCTGAAGGGGTGTAGGTTTGATGTGGTCATAGAGGGTGCTGATGATCCCATCGTTGAGCCCATGGTAGACCCAATGGCTGAGCCCATGTTGGACCCTATGGCTGAACCCATGTTGGACCCTATGGCTGAACCCATGTTGGACCCAATGGCTGAACCCATGTTGGACCCTATGGCTGAACCCATGTTGGACCCGATGGCTGAACCCATGTTGGACCCGATGGCTGAACCCATGTTGGACCCGATGGCTGAGCCCATGTTGGACCCGATGGCTGAGCCCATGTTGGACCCAATGGCTGAACCCATGTTGGACCCAATGGTTGAACCCATATTGGACCCAATGGTTGAACCCATATTGGATCCCATGGTTGAACCCATATTGGATCCAATGGAGGTGCCCATCGTGGAGCCTAGAGGAGGCATGCCTGGTAGCGAGTCAATCTGTGATAACATAAAGCAAGTGGAATGGATATTAAAGACAGACCATGATGTTCATATATTATATAGAGAATATCATCAAACTTCCTATTCTAGTTATTCTTAGTATGTGTGACTATGAAGTACAATGCTCCACACGCATTACAGTCTACAATGCAGTTAGAGACTTGGCTTTCTGATCCATCACTTTCAGTAGCAAAATACATGTCATGTATTATTACCGCTCATTCACAATACTCATTCACAATAATTGAAAGTATTTTGAATGTATATATTTCTCAATTTTACTTCATTTGAGTAGATCATTAACATCCCAGTCATAATGACATTAACTCTAATGTGAATTCTAATGCCCATATTCTTTGTAACTTTAGGGCTGATGTTGGTCAAGATTTAAAGTTGGAGACAGGAACTTACACAGAGGTCCAACTTGTTGATTTATCAAACAGGACTTGATTAAGGCTTAAACCTGGTACTGCTTTTAACTCATTTGATTGAATAGAGACCATGAGCTTCATTGGCTAATAGAAACAAAAGATGAAAGAATATTACCGGAGTGACTGGTCCAGGTGAGATTGGGGCATCCTGGTTGTTCATTACCCCCGGTGGGGGGCGAGACTTGAGCAGATTTCCACAGTTAGCTACCATATTCATGATGGTTTCAGCAAGCTCGGGTGACACAGAACTGATCAGTGGACAAATAAAATACAAAAAGTTGGAAAACATAGACCTCAAAATTCTAGTCCTGTGAGTTATGTCAAGCTAGATCTCACAACAATTAGGAGTGGAAGTAGTAGTGATAGTAGCAGTGGTGGAAGTGGCAGGGTTATGGGGTGGCTGTGGTGGTGGTGGTAGTAGTAATAGCAGTAGTAGTGGTGGTGGTGGTGGTGGTGGTGGCGGCGTGGTGGTAGTGGTAGTGGTGGTAGTAGTAGTAGTAGTAGTAGTAGTAGTAGTAGTAGTAGTAGTAGTAGTAGTAGTAGTAGTAATAGTAGTAGTAGTAGATACAAGAAATTTGAATGAATATTTAAACCTTCCGCAAGGTATAAACTATCAGTCCACAGCATCTAAATAGTATTTCTGTTCTTTAAAAAAATGACATTCCAACTGCATGATCTTCCACAGAAATGGTAGATTGAGCCAGCACTTTTTAGCTACATGTAGATTAGATCTTCCACAGCACTGCTCTTAGAACTCCAAAGTGGACTGTACTTCACCAGAAGAAGAAGTTCTGTACGCTAACTGGTGTCTGATTATCTATCCCAGATTGTTGACTAATGATTGAATGTTGGGAACAGAAACTAAGCATTTCTCGCCTTTCTTGAAATGACTACATGAGAGAATTCGCAAATAGATCCTAATCGTTAACAAAAAAAATTCTACAAGGAAGTTGCAATAAAAACATGATGAAATAGAACAATGAAATGGTGAATCTTAGTTTGTTCGACCTTTATGATCACAATGTACTTATGTTGTAAATCAGATTAACAGGAAGAGTGAAGAAATACAATATTTGTTTCACTTCCCCAAGTAATGAAGTTCCTGAACTTACTTTCAACCCCTTTCTTTTCAATAAATTTCATCACATATAAATTCATTCTTTAGATTTGACTTGGTTGCCTCAGTGAAAAAAAGATTGTAGGTGCTTCATTAAACATCACAATAGTGATAGCATATCAGAACGAATCAAACTATATTTTTATTACAGAGGATAATAGTTTCTAAAAGTATTCACCATGGCAAATATGTAACATTTTGGTACACAAGAACATATCAGGTGAAAAAGATTAATTTTTCTAAGATGTATTCCAAGGTAGAAATAGGCAAACACAATGAAACGACACACTCACATTTTATCATAAGTGAGAAAAATTATTTGCTTCACCGTGGCACCTCTCAACAACACACAGCATTTCACAATCCTGTGATAGCTTCAAGGAGCTGCTGAAAGGTTTATCACACTAAGGTTCAAAGTTCAATGTTCAAGCTCACCTGACACAGGCTTGTAGACAGGCTAGCATGGTTCCTATGGTTTCTGGTGGTAAGACCCCTGTCTTACCACCTCCTGGTAACTCTCTGGGTTCTGGGGGCAACCCTCCCATCACCTGAGGGGCGCGCCTCTTCAGGAACTTCACACAGGTCTGAACAAAGGACTCCTGTTAGACAAAAAATAGTTTAACATGTTCTGTTACAAAACAGGGAGAATAAAAAGAATTAATAACATTCAATTTTTTGTTTTCAAAGTTATACATAAGCTAATTTTAATGTGTTTATGCTAAGCTCTATTTTTCAACTTAGTCAAGAATGACCCTGGACAGAGTTAGTAAACATAAGAAACAACATGAAGAAGGATCAATCAAGGTGCCACCAAGAGTTGGAGACAATTACTTTTTCACAACTATATCTTACTCCATGCTCTCTGATCTTATCTGTCATCCACTTGTCGAGCTTGAGGTACTCTCTCCGAGAGGCAAGGCAGGCTAGGTCGATAACGAAGAGGAATGGTGTGGCATTGAGGAGCAGGGACAGGGCTTTGAGGTCCTGGGCTACGTCCAGGATTCGCGAGAGCCTGGTCTGGTCGCTGTCCCTCGCATGTACCAGTCGGCCATGGAATGCATCACGATCTGACGGATGGTCGGAGACTGGCCCTGATTAAAGGGAACAGAGAGGAATAAGAGTTATGTGTGTATGACAGAGGGAGAGGACGATGCGTAGACCAAATGATATAAACAAATACAAAGAGGACACAGAGAGACACACAGGAGGTGGGGGAGACAAAGAAAAGGAGCTGAATTAAGGAGTTTCCATAGGCTACCAATTAAAGTACATTAATGGATAACCCCACCTAAAATGTACTTACAGTTATTGCAATTTGGTTACCCCCTCAAAAAGTAGATAAATCAAATATAATGGGAAGTTCTACAGGAAAGAAAATAGATAATGTCAATCTCCATCACACATATCACGCCCAAAAAGGAGATTGTCAAAACCTACCTGGCCATGCCATGCATAGTGGAGTACAATGCCAGAGTTAGGGTGGTTCCCCAGGAATATTGGCATCAGGACGGCTATCAGCTCTAAACGAAGTGGAGTCATTGTGGGCTGTAAATAAAAGAGAATCATATCGGTACCACATGTTACTTTCATGAATAGAACAGCCTTGTGGAACAAACACAAGTTACAAACTCTTCCTGATATTGCACTATCATTGTTCTGGCCAACCAACCTTGAAAACCAAGATTACTCTCGTCCTTTGTAACCCGATTGCTGCAATAATGAAACTTGATGTTCCTAAAGCAATTTCTGTTAGAACAGCAATAGGTTAACTTAATACCAAGTTTTAACCTATACAAAATTATCTGCAACTTAAAAGAAAAGTGTCATCATAACAATTTGAAGTAGGATTTTCTATACATTTTCTGGCCGATTGCATGCCGACATCATCATCATCATCATCATCTAGTGCTGTCCCTTCGGAAGGGGACGCCGGCTATGCACCTCCATCGCTATCTGTCATGTACCCTTGTTCTAACCTTTCTGTAGTTAAGACCAGTCCATTTCTTGACATCAAACCAAGTGGTTCGCTGTCTACCCCTGCATACAGGTATACAAAGATCATTTGGCTTGAACATTTTATGCAAGAGTGCTTCCATCACACGATATGTTCCTTGATACCGAAACAGGTACAATCACAAGTACAATCACATGTATAATCGTCCACTCCTTACCTGTACTTGAAGTAAGGCTAGAAGAAGCATGTCAGGGCAATGCTTGATGGGGAAGCTAAACAGGTTCTTGACCTGTTCATACTTCCCAGTTTCTGACAACTTTAGCAGCACCTCAACAAGCTCAAGGGATTTCCTGTGAACATACAGAGAAGAATAATCAAACAACTTGGTCACATCAAACATTTTTTTTCAACGTGGACAAAATCTGGTTCTATGAAAGAATATTAATATGAAAGTATTCAAGAAATACAGTAACTATTCAAAAATCAAGTTCTCACAATGATAACAAACTCCATAAATTGAGTCCACCAAAAAAATGTACACATGTTTGAAACCATACATTAATAGCCTCTGTCAAATAAATTCCTGAGTAATATGCAAAAATAAACTTAGATTGCCCGAGTGATTAGGATGATTGACTACATATGGGACCTCTTTAAAATCAAGTTTTCATTAAGTTTTTTAATGTTTTGTTTGTACAGTCAAACCTGTCTATAGCGACTGCCCAAGGGAAACACAAAAAGTGGTCTTTGTAGACAGGTTCCTTTGGTACATGTTTCAATGAGAAAGCATTTTCAAGGGCAACAACAAATGTGGTCTTTGTAGACAGGTGGTCTTTGTAGACAGGTGGTCACTAAAGCAGGTTTGACTGTACAAACAACCCTATGATGCACATTCATAACAAATGGCCTTTTGGAAGACATAGTCAAATTACCCAAACCACAGGTTATAATTAAAGGCTTGTTCAGATACGGCACGGTAAACCGCCACAAAAAAGCCGCCACGCCTTATTTACGTGTAAATGAACGGCAACTGCGTGCAGCAAAGGACTTGCACGTATTCACTAAGCTCTGTGTTATAAGATACAGAAATGTCAAGCGTACTAGACTTTACATCATTAAAAAAATGGCCGTTTATTTGCTGCTTCATATCTGAACAAGCTTTAAGAATTCTCCATGACAACAGTTTTATCAAAGGATCAACAAAGGCAGAGCAGCATCTATCCAGTTACCAGGAAACTTCAACAGGATTTTAACAAAGGTTATTCTTGACATCCTGAAAGCTTGCCCATGTATGCAGACTGGATTCCAAGTATTGTAGTTCATACATTAATAACAGTTAATAACAGGATAATGGAATAACTCGTCACAAGGCCCCCAGGAAAAAACATCCATCACTTTGAATATATTAGTAAACCGGACTATTCATCTAAGCTTTATGTCTATGACATACCATGTAGCAATCTTTCTGTTCTCCTCTTCTGGTGGTGCCTTTAGGATGTCAATGACCACTGGGTGACAGGGGTAGTCAGCGAAACAGAAGATGTCTGGCTGGGCGAGGGCTTGTTGGATCCAGGAGAGCTGGAGAGAATAAACGGGGATCATATCTTTCATTAATCACTGGAAGCATTCGTGAATAAATGAGAACATATATGGTTATATCGAAGGGTTTTCAATGCTCAAAGATTCAGAATTACATGAACTTACCACATAACCTTAAATTGCAAGTCAACCAACCAACCAACCCTTTCAATGTTTATGATAAAACAGAGAATTGAATACAAAATTATTTTATTAACATAGAAGGCAATGCATGGATATGCTCCTGTGTACATTTCAGATTTGTTAACTGTTTATAACCCTCAAACTAATTTGCGATCTGCAGGTAAAGACCTGCTTGAGAGTCCTCGATCACGCTCTCTTCTAGGGAATCAATCATTTAATGCCTGTGCATCGAGATTGTAGAATGGTCTTCCCAAATCCTTCGCTCTTGTCACCAGCTATCCACTTTCAGAACTCAACTAAAGACATACTTATTTCAGATTGCTTACTATTAGTCACTGCTTTTTTTATCTTTCCCGGTTAGAATCATGAACAGACATTTTTTGGTAGTTTTTCATCTCATCAGCGCCTTTGATTAGGCAACTAGATATTGGCGCTATATAAATACCTGGATTGGATTGGATTGGATTGGATATGGAAATGTATTGGAAAAAGTTCAATCTGAAGACTATATATAACAATGAGAAAACATTATTATGCTACATAGATACAAGAGCAGAACCAATTCACCACTGTGGTAGTCTTGCATTTCTTTCAAATAAACAGCCTCTACATTCACTTGCATGCTGTCTTCATGTACAAACTAGCTGCAACTAATTTCTGCTACAACGAATTTCACTTTTGAGACTAAAATGTGCCTTGACAAAAAACATTTACCTAGAAACTTCTCCCAATCCTAAATGGCTAAAAAGTAGTTGTTAACTACAGATAATTACTGTACAGTTGAATGGGCAAATTGTAATAAAAATGATATGTTAAGGTTACTTAAGCTTCAAAAGAAAGCAATACACATTGTAACTCATTCTCAATATTATGCTCACTGTAATCCTTCATTTTGTAAACTTGGAATTTTGAATGTAATCGATATGCAGAATTTTTATATTCCAGTTTTCATGTTTTTACGTTTTAATGGTCATTTGCCAACTTTTTTATCAACATGTTTTAATTTGAATTGTGATGTGCATACTTTTAATGCTAGAAGTGCCCTGAATTATCACCTCCCCAAAATAAGAAAGCATGTATGAAAAATTCACTATTTTTTAAAGGACCATTAATATGGAATAGTACCTATGTAAATTAAAAAATGCAAAACTCTCAATCTTTTCAAAATTAAATATAAACAATTTCTGTTAAATAATTATAATAATCAGTAAAATAGCATGGGGCAACTTTGACACTTTTGTAGAGTAAATTTGTTACACTTTCATGTTAATGTTTTTACTCTGATTGTACATCATAGTATGTTTTAGTATGTTTTTTTTTCTTCTGTTCTTTTGTTCTTGTTATTTTGTTTTCCTGTATGTGTGTGTTTAGGATTAGGCTTTCATATAAGGAATCCCTTCTTTCTGCCTATCCCAATGGCTCTCATACATTGCCATTGTACTTTTTATCACTATCTTGTTCTTTTTTTGTATCATTCCATTCTGTATTTGTATGTTTTAAATGTTTTTATGAAGAGTGTTGAATAAACTTTGAAATGAATTGAATTGACTGATTCCTTTGCCTTTTAATCAGTCATTATGTAATTTTTTTCAAATTTATGCACATCTGATAATTATAATTCGCTGTTTTGATCGTTGGAGTATATATACGTCAGTCTTTATTTTCACTACATCCACCATCATGGCCTTTTTTACGATTGGAATGGGAAATGGGGCATCCCAGAATATCAACCCTGACGTCGGGCCTTGGGCTCGTGTCACTCATCTATGCGTAAGCCTCATAAGGGCAGGAGAAAGATGCTAGCGAGAAACAAGGCATCTGTCACGAATTTGCTGGCAGCATCGCCTAAACTTTGCTGATGAGGAGATTAGAGGAGTTGGCTCGTCACAGGCCACAGAGATGTCAGGCACTCACAAGACGAGGACAGCAGTGCTCACGCGATAGGACTAGACGCTTTGTCTAGGTGTATTGCAAGCAACACTTTAAACTTCATGCAGGCCCAGATCATCAGGATATGTCCGATTCTGATGCAGACTAAGGACCGGCAAACGTAAAGAAAGAGCATCACGGTACAAGGACTAACATCGCAGCTCCACTCCATACTACCATCATCTCCCACTACTGCAATCATCTCACAACACCTCCTGAACCTAGCCTCTCAACCAGTTCTACCATCATGTCCTGATACTGTAATCATCTCACAACTCCTGCAACATGATCCTCTCAACCACTTTCAGCCATCATCTCCCCAACATTTTATGGCAGCTGAGTGTGTGCGCATGTTGGCCCATCCTAGAATACGGAGTACCAGCTTGGCTGGTCAATTCCAGAAAGCATATTAATGCCTTGGAACAGGTACAAAGAAGGCAACACGGGTGATACTAAGACAACGAAGGCAAGAAATGCCATATGATGAGCACTTGCGCTGATTGGCATGGCATACTCTGGAGACCAGAAGAACTAATCTATTAGTGTCATTTTTTACCAAAGTATTATATGGACTAATTGACTGTGAGTCAGTGCAAGGCTACATTATCCTCCGAAAACGCCACAGAGATCACGATGTCAACTTTGAATTCTTAAAGGCCAGGACTGAGTGCCTGCGCAAGACAGATATCCACAGATTCCCTGTTATCTGGGAGAGACTCCCAGCTGAAATCCGTACAGAGGCAGTGTCAGGAAACTTGCCACATTTGTTACAAGCACTAAAAACTGAACTTTAAGGGTAATTTGAATAATTTATGTATATGTATTCTGGTTTAAATTTTTGAACGGGCTGGAAACGCTATATATTAGGTAGGTGAAATTGTAATCTTAATAATAAATATAAGTAATTTGAATAATACTAGGTGAAATAAATATTAACTCATTAATTTTTGTGATATAAATATTTTGAATAAGATTTTTTTAATATCTTACTAGGCATTAATCCATACCCACTTTTAGGTATTGAATCTGGTAAATGTAATTAAATTTAATATAAATTTCTTAATAACTTGATCCCATAAGTTAAATCATACATGCATATATATTCTTGTATTTCAATTAAAAATTCCAGTCATATCATGTCAACTTTCAGTATATTCTACTCCCTACTCCTTTTCAATCTGACACACTATAAACTTATGTTTTGCTGTCTATTCCTTCTGATTTGATGTACAGATTTGGATAGAGTTGACGGGGTGTAGGACAGAAGACCCAAGAGTCGAGGTAATTCAGTTCACTTTTTCTTCTCCCAGGCAGCCCTGTCTGATTCGTCAAAATCTCTTCACCTGTTTTGTATCATGATCAGTCTATTGTTTTGTTATTTATTCTGTTGGGGGTGTATGTACTTTTTTATTCTGAAATGCCGAATAAATAATAATAACAATAACCCCTTTCTTCCTTAGTAAATGCCATCCATCTTTCATCACCACTCACCTGTCCTTCAAAGTTCTTCCAGACTCTGTAGAGGGCTTCCACAGGGAAGACATCCTGCTGCAGACCCCTGATCAACGCCGTCTTGACCAGCCTCAGCCCCTGGCTATCACCGATGTAGAACCCTTGATGGTCCAGTTCAAACACCACCTCCTTAAAGTTGATATGTGGGGCAAGCTCCCTGACTACCTTGATGAAGGTGTCTACGTCCCAGGTGGACAGCTGCCCGGCCTGGTCCTGCTTGTCCTTGCCATCGCTCCACACGCTAGCCCCAGACACCGACTGTGCAGAAGAAAAGAGCATTGGTTCTTTCTGATCGATAGATGCAACTGTATATATTGTCAGCTTGGACTGTCTATAATTCATTGCTATATCAAGTCCAACTTTTTTTTAACTACTGCAAAAATGTATATGTTCAAGTTTGAATGTCACAATAATAGACAAACTATGCAAACAGGCATAAACGAGGCTGTGTTTGTGCACAGAACTTTACAAAATTTAATGTCTACACTAGGATTACCGGTAAAATAATATATCACTGAAATTTTTTCTAAATGACAATCCACATCAATTTTTTATCAATTTTTTAAACAAGAAAATACATGTACTACTGAAGCATTCCACAAGCTTGTTTCTTGTGAAAATATGTTCAAATATCCTATCTTCTCTCTTACCTGAAGTGGAAGGTTATCCATAAGGCCTGTATGGGTCCTGGCCATCATACCGATGACCTTGGCCACATTGCTTGCGGTCAAGCCATTGATGCCAAACTGGACAAGGGTCTTGTGGCATTCCTCCACCGTGGCACAGCAGCTGTACCCCATCTCCTGCATAAGCTCTGCCAGAGAGCCATCCATCTGATAATAGGAAACAAAGAGGTAGGGGGAGGGTCACCAGATACAATTTTTCAAATATGCAACCCTCTTCCTAGTAATAATAATAATAATAATTTAAGATTTGTATAGCGCACATATCTGCCTATAATGGCACTCAAGGCACACAAAAAAGATTCACTATTAACATTTCAAATACAAACAATTAACAAATTAAAGTTAACAAACTAATAATAAATCAACAAATCAAAAAACAAATGCAAATTACATATTCAGTAAGAAATTGAAATGTTCATGAGAGTTAATCATATTTTTCCTTCATAAGGTAGGTCTTTAGATTCTTGTGGAATAGTACAATGTTACTTGTACCAATGTATAGTAACTACATAAATAAAGGCTTGTTCAGATATGGATTGGTAGACGACAGCGCTTTTTGTTCTTCAAATTAAACGTGTAAATGAAGGGCAACTGTGCGCAAAGGATCTATGCAAAGGTTCTATGCGTATTCACCAAGTTCCGTGTTATAATACACAGAAATGTGAGGCATACTATACTTACATCATTGATATTTTGTTTGTTAATGCAGCATTTTACCGTGTCATTTTGTGAACAAGGAATAAATGACTACCCCATCCCCTTTACAAAGTGATAATATAAAAATGCTTGTTACCCTCCCCTGCATACTAGTATTTCTTCATGATTCCCTTTTGCCAAGTACGTTGATGTTGCTTTCTATTTATTCTAATTCTATGAAATGTACAATATTACTTGTACCATTGCATGTTTTTACTGACATGCTAGGTTCTCAACCGTGGAAACTCCTTATGTATGACAACGATCTACATTTGCCACCGGACTTGCAATAAGAAATCCCCACTATGCCAAGTTCATGCAATATGACTGGTAAGTTGCGCAATAAGTTACCCCTACATTGCACAATTTGCGCAATTAGAATAGGAATAGGGGGAACCCCGGTGTAGTGGTGCACAGGTTTGCACTTTATAATCAATTACAAAGGGAGGAGAGACACAACAGTTACACTCATTCAGTTTGCATTTTCCTTCCCAGACACAGGTGATGCCAGATACTGAATGACAATAATAATTAACAATATTTATTTTTAAAAGAAATTTGCTTTAACTTCCAGAGTTGGAAAATGGCTGCAAGATCTGCATTTGAATGAAGTTAGAAAATTCCTAGCATTTACACAACATGTACGTATTAAAAATACTTTTTGAACACAAACTGCCACTGCTTTTGTCGACACATGACATACATGTAACCACTCACTACTCCTTTAAGTATTGCAATGCTGTCAGAAATAACTCTGTCCATACAAATATCTTACACAACACGTATGTATTAACAATAATGTATGAACACAAACCACCCCTGTGTTTATACACATCACATAAAAACTCACCACTCCTTTAGGTATTGCAATGCTGTCAGAAATCACTCTGTCCATATGAATATCTTGTTTGTCACCATACAACAACGGAGCAAGTACCACAGGTACTCGCTCAGGCGGAAATTCTGTAGATTAGAAAGCAGAATGAAAGAAGAATGTACAAAGAGTCAATTCAGAAGTAACACATCAATAAGGTAATTTTGTTATGTTACAGACAAACAAGGACAATACAGTAGAAATATAAATTGTTTTGAAATGTTCGGTAATCAACATTGCATTTTGTTCTCTTTCTGGTCCAATACAAAGTAAATCTAAAATTTAAAAAATTCAAGTTTGATTGTAATCCATCTGTTGGTTCTAATGATAACACGATCACGAGCTATTTTAGGATACAAAATGAGCCCTGTGACCTTTGACCTCGTGACCCCCAATTCTAATCTGTTCATTGACTCTGCAAGATACATACATGACCCAAGTTTGGCGGTAATCCATCAATCGATTCTTGAAATAACGTGATCACAAGCTATTTTGCATACATAACGAGCCCTGTGACCTTTGACCTCGTGACCCCAAAATCTGATCAGTTCATTAGCTCTGCAAGATACATACATGACCCAAATTTGGCGGTAATCCATCAATCGGTTCTTGAGATAACGCGATCACGAGCTATTTTTGCATACATAATGAGCCCTGTGACCTTTGACCTTGTGACCCCAAAATCTAATCAGTTTATTGGCTCTGCAAGATACATACAGGACCCAAGTTTGGCGGTAATCCATCAATCGGTTGAGATAACGCGATCACGAGCTATTTTTGCATACATAATGGACCCTGTGACCTTTGACCTCGTGACCCCAAAATCTAATCAGTTCATTAGCTCTGCAAGATACATACATGACCTGAGTTTGGCGGTAATCCATCAATTGGTTCTTGAGATAACGCGATCACGAACGGGACGTACGCACAGACGCGTGCGCACGTATGTACGCACGGACTGACAACCAGAAAACATAATTCCCGGCTACTTTGTAGCGGAGGCATAAAAAGTAACCATGTATTGCCATTATAAAGAATTAAAGCTCGTTTTCATTTGATTTTTTTAAAGAATGACATGCGCTGCATATGAAATTCAATTGTCAGTGCCTTTTGCTTTTCTCATGAACTGTGTACCCATAAGACATTGAGTGATTTCAAGTACGGTGTTCGGTGTTGGTGTTGGTGTTGAGAGCATGGAAAGGCTGCTAAACCGAGCTCCAACACCGACGGTCAGTTTAGAAGGACGATACCGATCGCGTTATCGATAGCTCAACACCAGCCTCAACACCGAGTGACGTCATACTCTACAGGCGAAAAGTCTTGCAATAAAAGCATAATCCTTTCAGAAATTCCATTAAAATTACATCATATCGAATATCAAATGTAAAGTCATATTAAACGAGCTGAAGACATGGAATTTCACAAGTTGACCTCTGTGACCCTTGACCTACATGCTCCAAAATCTAAACAGATCGTCTTCCTATGGTGATACATACTATCATTAAGTTTGAAGTGAAAATTCTCCAGTGGTTCTTGAGATATCGCGATAACGATCTCAATGTATGGAATTTCATAAGTTGACCTCTGTGACCCTTGACCTTTGACCTACATGCTCCAAAATCTAATCAGATTGTCTTCCTATGGTGATACACACTATCATTAAGTTTGAAGTTTAAATCTCCAGTGGTTCTTGAGATATTATGATAACAATCTCAATGTATGGAATTTCATAAGTTGACCTCTGTGACCCTTGACCTTTGGCCTACGTGCTCCAAAATCTAATCAGATCGTCTTCCTATGGTGATACATACTATCCTTAAGTTTGAAGTTTTACATCTCCAGTGGTTCTTGAGATATCATGATAACAATCTCAATGTATGGAATTTCATAAGTTGACCTCTATGACCCTTGACCTTTGACCTACGTGCTCCAAAATATAATCAGATTGTTTTCCTATAGTGATACACACTATCACTAAGTTTGAAGTTTAAATCTCCAGTGGTTCTTGAGATATCATGATAACAATCTCAATGTATGGAATTTCATAAGTTGACCTCTGTGACCCTTGACCTTTGACATACGTGCTCCAAAATCTAATCAGATCGTCTTCCTATGGTGATACATACTATCCTTAAGTTTGAAGTTTAAATCTCAAATGGTTCTTGAGATATCGCGCTAACAAACTCAATACAAGGAATTTCATAAGTTGACCTCTGTGACCTGTGACCTTTGACCTACGTACTCCAAATTCTAATCAGATCGTCTTCCTATGGTGATAAATACTATTCCCGAGTCTTAAGTTTAAATCTTAAATGGTTCTTGAGATATTGTGATAACGGTCAAACGGGACGGACGTACGGACGGACGTACGGACGTACGGACGTACGGACGGACAACCCAAAAACATGATGCCTCCGGCACCACCTTCGGTGGCGGAGGCATAAAAATCAAAAATTGCACACTTAAAATACAAGCATTAAAACATACATAAATCTATGCAATGTAATGTTCATGATGAATACTACATATACATGTACATGTAGCTACTTACACATGTCCTAAAACACATACAAAACACATTGTACCACTTCAACATTTGATACCTGTTATTAGTCCAATCCCCATGGGATTCATGTAACATGATACAAATCCACCTCCTCCATGAAAAGCATACTGTCGATACATGATTCCTTGGAGTGATATGAGCACCAAGATTCAGCTGAACCAGCCAGTTTGCAACAGAGTGATGAAGCTGTTTATGTGTAAAAGGCTATCCTTTGCCACAGGCAATTACCATTTCAGCTGTATACTTTGGTCACAGTCCAAAGTGCAGGCATATTTCCTTACCTAGACCAGGCCCCGATTAATTCAGCATTCATGTTTACAAATTATGATAATGAGGAACAAACAATATGGCCAGTTGTGAGAACCCCTCACACAGGAATTGCACAAGACATAAACAAGTAATTGACAATGCATGTAAATCCTCAAACAGCATGTCATACATTCCTCCATAATGTTAAATGAGAACACCCCCCATTGATGTGCATCTACATGTGCTTGTTCAAGAAGTTCCAAACAATTACAAATAATTACTGGCAAAGTGTTTGAAGTGTGCATATGACTTAGACTGCTCAACATGTAGAAAAAAGGGGGCATTTTCAGGCAGTTTTGTCGAAACAGAATTTGACTGTTTCATTGTTGTCTTGGTATGGTTTCAGGAATGCAGTCAGAGATATGAATAGTTCCCGCAAAATATTATAACTTGGTATTTGTTTTTAGTATTTATTTATTTCGATGGGTTTTTCATCATAGCCCCCGAAATGTCAAATAATAACTTCAATAACGAAATTTATGAACTTTCAAACTCAGGATCACCATATGCAGGATTAAAAATGTGATGTCAACATATTATGTGTGATGTTTTGATTCTCTTTTTTTTTTTTTTTTTTCTGTACATAACATTTCTCAATATTCTTGTTCTGGATATATTCCTACAAAACATGCAAGAACATGTTACAAGCTGCTTCAGAACAGGCACAAAAACATAACTTCTTTGTGGACAATCATGCTTTAATCATCATCATCAAGCAGTAAACACTACATGTACTTCACCATCATCAACACAATCACCACCACCACCACCACCACCACCACCGTCATCATCATCATAATCAATATCACCATAATTACCATCCATCATTATATACCTAATATACCATAATATTGATGATGATCATCATCATCATATCATCATCACCACCACCTTCGTCATAATCAATATCACCATAATCACCATCCATCATTACCATAATATTGATGATCATTATCATAATTATCATTTCATCATCATCACCACTATCATCTTTATCCTCCTCCTCCTCATCATCATAAACACTGTATCCAATGACATCAAACTGACCTTTCTTGAGAGTCTTGAGGAAAGCCTCTAGCTGTACACTCCCAAGGCCAAGCTGATCGGGTGATCGGTAGAGTAGATGGGTTAGGAGCAGTTGTAGTATCTCCACAGAAAAATCTGCCAATCCACTCTCTTGCTGGTTACGAATATCTACAGGCAAATTGATAGGGGGAGTTTTAAAGACTATAAGTATACTTAAGTATGTTGCCTGCTAATATTCCAACAAGACTCGGCTCTAATCCAATCAAGTTTTACTGGTTAGAAGAATAAAGGCCACTGTATTTCAAAAAGAGCAGGACATGATTGTCTCCATCTTTCCATGAAGATGTAAAACTCCATTATCACCCATCCAGATTCCATTTATGTTTGAATTACCCTCAGTCTACACAGGAACAAGTTATGACTTAGTGTTCGAGTGATATATGCATAATACTGTACATGAATAATTCATGACTTTGGTGTCTGTGACATGTGTGACTATTTCATGAATGTTTGACTAATAGGGAGTGTCAAGAAATTTCGCTAAGATCCAACAGCAGATTTCTGCTTAACAAGATGTAAACATTCATTAGACATTAAACTGGGCTTACAAACAGAACTTACAATACATATTATATATATTTAATACTTAGAAAGAGTCTACACAAATTTAAACTGATTTCAGGAACTACATAATAAAATCATTGATTAAAATCAAGACAGTGAATAGAGTGATAAATGAAAAAAAAAAAAACTAGGAGATTTTTACCGGCATCTATGTAGGCACGGACAAGATCAGGTAACTTCTGCTTCACAAACTGGAGAGCTGTTCATAGATAGAGAGAAAAAACAAAAAGAAAAAAAATTACCCCCACTCACAAATAAAGACAGAAACGTTCAGGAATTTTGTAAGTGGTCCAAATTTCTGAACATTCCATGCTACAAAATAAAAGAGCCATGATACTAATTGTGCAACTTGCAAAAGTTTTAACATGAAACAACAGCCAGTCAGCCACCATGAAAAATATGTAGTGTTTCTGGTTTTACTTTTTGTTTTAAACATGTTCCTGGACGAAGTACATGTATCTTTCCCTCGCATTTGTAAAATCAAAAGAAGACTGTGGCATTATACTTTAATACTTTAATCAATACTTACATGTATCACAGTATCACATCAACACATATAACTGAATAATCAGAAGAAATTATTCTGGTGCTTTCAATATCCATATTAACATGTAAAAGAACATTGTGGAAAAGCAGGGTTCCATCATTTTCATTGAGATTTTGAACAGAGAAATAGAAAATAAGGAGCACTGTCATGCTACAATAAACAAGCCTTGTGTTACCTTTACCCATAGCAGTTCACAGTATTTTTAAAGATTTAAATAAATTACTTTTTCTTCCTCAAATTGACACTAATTATCTTTATTTACCACTCCTACATGGTTCAAAAAGATAAAAAATGTATGTACTACCGTGAATGAAAATTACTAAATTCAACTAAAGATTGCCAATTTGTACAGGGAAATTTCACACCATGTTGCCAAATTACAGTCTGTAATGATTACGTACAATTTATTTGTTCTTATACATGAACGACACAATATACCGCATTAGAAATGTTCTCAAAATTTTCAGTGACATTTGCTCTTTCTGCTAATTTACATTGTGTAATTCCTAGAATTATAGATCAAAAGATATTTATGTTTTTAAATCAACCCCCCAAAAAAAAAAAAAAAAAAATATCACTGAAAGGGGACACTGAATTGGGATGGGTTAACTCAACGGAGTCGGGTCAACTCGGCCTCCGGGCGAACTCAGCCTTGCTGTAAAACGGTCATTTTTTGCAGGTTTAGGGTTAGGGTTAGGTTTAGGGTTAGGGTTAGGGTTAGGGTTAGGGTTAGATTTAGGGTTAGGGGACCGTTTTTACAGCAAGGCCGAGTTCGCCCGTAGGCCGAGTTAGCCCGGATTCAACTCAACTTACCTAGTGATCTAGTTTCAGGTTTAACTGAATGTGTAAGAGCAAGACCAAAGACAACTTCTTGAACTGAAGTGAGCTTTAAGATTTTGCTTAGTTGGGTAAATAACTGTTGGCTTGGCTTTAGACTCTGTAATGAAGAATTCAACAACAAAAAGGGAGGAAATAATAGCATATTGTCAAAACTGGAAACTATACGGTTATTTTAAAAAAGCAGAAGATAAACCAACAACAACAACAACACATCTTAAAACTTAGCCTAATGGGGTATTACAGTTGTTATTGTTAATGACAGGAACAAATCTGTGACCCCGGTTTATATCAAAAAGAATGGATCAACTAGCAAGCAATTACTTTTAATTGACCATATCTGCAGCTGCTTCAGCAAAAATATATACATGTACAGCAACGTTATTTAGGAATTTTCATGTAACGTTTGGAATAAAGAAAGTGATATAAAATTTGAATCTACACTTTTATAATCTGCATCAACTTTTACAACTCATTTCTAAAAAGATATATAGCAAAGAGAGATTTACTTTAATCTATGACCTCACAGGAAATCAAATAATTCAAGTTTTTCATTACTCCATATAGCATTTCTCACCTTCTGCTGATGCAGAGGATTGTCTATGGCAAAGCACAAAGTTGAGATGAAATTAGGTTTGGTGATGAGTAAGGAGCACTCCTGTATCAACAGCTGAGTCTGTTGAAATAAAACAAAAATCATTTAATACCCCTGCCACAGCAACAAGACAAACATCAGACCGATAACATACAACAAATTCTACGTTACCCCCAAATAGCCAAGTACAATTCAGCTTGGAGTCAGTTTAGCGATGTAGACAGAGGACAAAAACACAATGCAAGTTCTATGAAACTTCAAATATCTCTCATATGTTTTCTCCACTGTACTCAGACTTGTCCGTCAAGAGACTGTGCATGTTATTATTTGTAAAATACAATATCTCATACATTGCATACTTATTTGAGAGCATATACCGGTAAACAAATTTGGCAAATGCAATTAGCAGTACACGTACATATATTACAAGTACATGTACTCGGTTCTTCAAAACGGTATATTGTATAAATTGGAGAGGTTTACAACTTTACAGTACATCCATGTGCAATATAGTTTAAGATTTATCTTTGTCCTCACCTCATAGAAGTCTTTGCCGCTGCTCTTACCATCACAAAAGTCAATGTAGGAGAAGAGGCAGCGCAGCAAGTGCCTGTCTGCCTCTGGCCCGTTGTGAGAAACGAGCTGGAGAAAGGATAAAGAACAAGAACAATTTTCAGAAAACAAATACTACTCATTGAATCAGTGGGCTATTAAGTAATTGGCTACTTGTACTAATTGCAGTCACCAGTAGGGGCGCTGGTCCGAGAATAAGGATCGTCCGCATAAACGAGGAGCATCTTCGTAAACGTTGTAGAAAACATTTATTGAAAACCACTGCTCTACCACTAAGCCTTCGCGCCCTCTGTTATCTTGAGTCTGTGCATAAGGATTATCTATGAAAATTTGCATGCGCACTACATTTTCCTACCAAAAAAAAACCTCTGTCAGTTACATGTTTATCATCCCCAGAATAATGCATGACAATGACTAATGGAAAATAAATTTCAATATGACACAATGACAAAGAAATTTGAATTTGTGAGACACTCCAGAGCGAGCAAGCACCATGACTGCTCAGTGCCCAGAAGATGTGGATAATGGCACTACATGTACAAGAAGCCATCATCATCATTAAATAACATAGCTTTCGACTTGACATCGTTTTCAATTTCAGAATACTTTTGGGTCACTCGGATTTCCCGTAGACCAGTAACAGACAAGTCCCTGCATCAGGCGTGAGAGTCACGCCTCAGGGGTCTGTCTCAGGCTCAAACGCGCCGCAACCATTTTCTCACGCCTCAGGGCCAGACAGGGGAAAAATGAAGAAAAAAAGGGGTAATAATTGCCCATTGGCGAGACTACCGGCCACCGCCTGCGCCCGCCGCCTAGCTACTGTAGTTATAGCAAAGATGATAGATGTGCGGCGCTCTATCATCTAATACTAGTGTGGACGACGGCCACGCGAGGTACTATCTAGCGCGAGTCGGTAGCAGGGTATGCATATCTCATGCACCTAAGCTGGCCTTAAGCGCGCATGGCGCGCGCGTTGTTTGAAAGTTTGAAACGATCTTAAGATCTTCAGTAGATCAAGATGGATCATGGATGCCCACGATACCGACCCAGACCTACCAAGTAACCAAGTCTCACGCCTGGCTGGTCTCTGAACTTGGCATCTCTGCAGTAATCTGAGGCCCCATGAATTCCCCCCCACACACACACAAAACAAAATCATGACAAAATGCACACAAAAATAGCACTTTCAAGGAAATTTCTTTACAGATATTTGATATTCCACACGTCAAGGTAGATCTATTAGGGTGTCTGAACAATTTTTCAATTTTCCCTTTTGGATTGTTTTTCACCATTATGGTTGGATAATTGAAAAAATCATTCACTCAGAATAATACATTTCAAATTTCAAGACCCACCGATGTTTCTATCAAAAGATACAGCCCCTTCAACTCAAAGAAATATTCATGGTATTTTTCTCAGAATCGATGAAAAAGACGTACACGCAGAGTTATGTTGTTTTGCTAAATTTAGCAAAACAGCTGAATTGCGCAATATGCAAGCGTACGCGTGTTGCTGAACTGCATGCGCAACTCAAAGCGATCGGCAATCCATTGTTTTCAATGGGCATCCACTTCCGGGTTTGCAAACACGCGGTCCGATGTTTATTCATGTGCAGATTTTATGCGCTATCACCATGGGATCGGCTGGCGCGGAGCTCACGCCTCCCTGCTTAGCTGGTCCGAAAAATGTGGGGCAGCGTATTTTCAAACTGTAATTGTTTGTGATCCCTGGGGGCTAGCGAAAAAATAAGCGCATAGATATATTCCTTGGGACTGGGACTACTTATCGATCGGGGCGGGGCGTCATATCTCAAAAGTGGCAAACCTCGGAGTTAGCCAGGGCACAGTGTTTAAATCGCTGTTTTGACCAAGATATTTTTAGAATTTCGAGATGACGCCCCTTTGGAAGTATGATTCACCTCCTCTTTCATATGACACCTCATTTATTGAGTATCACCTTCAGGATCACAAAGAATAAAGGTTTGAATTTCAAAAACAAAAAACAAACTTTGACCAATTTTGCATGATCGCGTAATGCACGTAGACTGCATAGGGATGCGTGCAATCTCTATGACTATGGCCTTGTAATTTGTATGGGAAGAATTTTAGCACACAACATCGGGAGCGCGATCAGACACCCTAGATCTATGTAAACTAAACATGTGTAGATCTACACGCATATGCAAAGCCGAATCTAATACTTCCGAATTCAGAATTATTGGACTGGCCGTGACCAGGGCCGAGGCAGAGACTGCAGATTTCAGCTCAGCTCAGAAGACTTTGGTTTTCCGAGTTCATTCGAACGTCTCTCGCTCACAAAATCAGACATGCTCACAAAATCAGACACGACCTCGAACAAGTCTCAGACTCGTCAGAGTCAGACTTTACACTTCCACACATTACTCATATCTCTCATAATACTTGGATCTATATTTATAAGAAATGATAATAACTGACAAAAACATTTCATTTTACGGACTACGGTACTATCGGTAGCTCCACTTACGCGAGAGATTTCCCCGACACTTTGCTTGTAATTCTTTTTGTTGAGATTGGCCACAAGATTGGTAATCTGAGAAAAGGCCAGCGACAGGGAATCCAGATTCATTATTTCATTCTTTCAGGTTGTAGATCATCAAGTGGGCTGAAATGTCCCCCTGCTGATCCCGTAGTTATTGTAGAAAACGATAAGCTGGTAAAACTCTTAATAAGTAATTTCATTCGGCAAAATATTTGATGGTTTTTGACGATATCTAAGGCACCTTCTTCGGTGCCATATTGCAATATCAGGGTAAGGTTGATGCCAATTTGAAGTCCTGGCAAATTTACAAGGGATAAGTGCCAACGAGTCAATAAATTTATCATTTCAGATACATAGTACATTAAGTATATTTCTAAAAAATTATATTTTATCTTGAAATATAGTTATAAAATCATAACATATGGCTGTTAAATAAATAAAAAGACATTGATACCAATAATATAAAATAGGTCGTCTGTCCATTAAGCTATATCGGTATTATCGGTTTCGGTTCGGTTCGGTTCGGAAGCTGCAGCATGCATGCTCAAAGCGATGACAATGCGAGGCTGGCGAGGAAGGGAAATTACGTTTTATTTGTTGCACTGCATGCGAGTCATCTTCCTATATTCTCTCTTCCAGGGCCGTAGCCAGAGTTTGATGTTTTTTTTTTTTTTGGGGGGCACATACATGTAATTGATCGACGTCCTGGGGAGGGGTCTATGAGGATGGGTGTGTGATCTTGGAAATGTTGGGGGCACGTGCCCCCGGCTACGCGGGCCTGCTCTCTTCTTCTTTTTTTTAAAAGTTCAGTCTCATCATTTTTTTTTCTAAATATTTATCGAAATCTCGATTTCAGATTCCGAAAAACACGGAGTTCAAATGGGAAAATATGCTAGAAATTAAAAATTTTAAGAAAATATTCAGTTGTCATATATAGCCTAGGCCTATATATTCCAATATATTTTTTTTGAAATTAGGGCTTGGATATGTAAAGGGTTAGTTTACTTGATTCGAATTAAACATATTCTTTACAATAATATTTTGTTAAGAGCATATACCAAATTCTATTACAATCTTCATTATTTTATTTTTTTTAAGAGACGGACGTTTCCATAATGAATATATGAGAATAGTACATAATTATGCGTGTCCTCAGTACGAAATAATGTCAATTTTCGATTACTTCTACAGTACATGGCCAAATTAAAGCCTAAATGACCACTTGTTTTAAAAATGATTGGCCCTACCATTTTATATTAAACCAACATTTACCTCAAAGAACATTTAAAAAAAAACAACAATAGGGTGGCCATGCAGCAAGAAAGTACCCGGCAACTTAAAATTAAAAGGCAGTAAATGGACTTGCAATAAATGAATGAATATAGGTCTATATAGGCCTTGGCTCACGACTCATGGAAGGACATTGATCATGGATTTAATATAGATTGAGCTAAAAATGGTATATTAATGGTATATCTTCTTTTTCTATGGGGTACTTGCGGAGAAGTAGTGCCCAGTCTGCTTTTTGGAGGTGAGCCCCACCCCTATACAGGGCAAGTCCACTCCATAAATAACTTACTTTCAATAAAAGCAGAAAAATCAGACAAACCAATCAAAAAACGTTTGAGCAAAATCGGATAACTAATAAGAAAGTTATGAATTTTGAAAAAGTATGTAAAACTATGGAACAATGAGAATCACAACACAAATTGCCAAGATGGTTATCAGTTTGTGACGTCATGTCCTCACAACTTATCAATTGCTTTATATAGTATAATCCCATTAATTTCCCTTTTTATCCCCCAAAACTTGATTTCTCCTTGCCTTTGCCCAGGTTATATGATTTGTATCATATTGCGTGCATGACATTTTCCAAAAACTTTTATGAATTTTGAAGAATTGATACTATTTTCTGAATATTGTATTTTATAATTATTGATTTTTATATAAATAGTTTATCAAAATTCAATTTTTCATGATTTAACTGGACTAAAATTACTCTTTATTTGTGCATCCACACAAAAACATATTACTAACAATCTAACTTGGATGCTGGTGTGAAGAAATAAGATTCTTAGGGTGAAAATAGGAAATTTATATTATCAATATAAAGAAAATAATTAGTGGATAGTGAGGACCATACGTCACAGACTCATGAGTGAGTTGCCAATTTGTGTAGTGATTTTCAAAGTTTTTCATGTCATTAAAAATTCATAACTTTCTTATTAGTTATCCGATTTTGCTCAAACTTTTTTTGATTGGTTTGTCTGATTTTTCTGGTTCTATTGAACGTAAGTTATTTTTGGAGTGGACTTGGGCTTTAAAAAGCTTGAAATTGTCGGTCTAGAGAACTTTTAGGAAAGTTATCAGAAGGTCCACGAGACTATTACGTCTTTCTCCTGGGATGTCGGTGTCGTGGACATACTTGTCACTTTTAGGGTTCACGAGACTGCAGCCCATGAGATCGACAATGTCGCTTTCGTTAATTAGCCTTATACTTTATAGATGCCTGGTTTACGAGACCAATTAACGACCCAAGCCTGTCATTGTCCCAAGTTTGAGTTTTCCCGATCAGTGCTGATGATTTGCTCTGTTTTGTTTTGTTCTTTATTTTTCTTCCTCCCTCTACTCTACCTTAATTCCTTATGGCTTCCAGGGGCAGATCCAGGGGAGGGCCCGGGCCCCACCCTGGCCCCAAAAATGTTTTAACAAAAATGGTAACGACAATTTTACCTTTAAAAAAAAGGAAGACGCTCCCCCTGGCTAGAGAAGAAGAAGATGGTAACCACAATTTTACCCCGCTTATCAAAATCTTTTCTCACGAATTGGGGCCCCTCCCTCGTTGCTGGATGGATCCGCCTCTGATGTCTTCCTATGATTTTTTTTTGTATACCCCTTATTTTCTTTTCTTCTGTTTCTATCCTTATGAATTATCATATTTTCCGACATAGTAATATTCTCTTTTTATATTATACCTGTCCTTATGATTGCAATTCTATGCTTTTTTGTCTTTCTACAATCCTTTTTTTTTAACAACTTCATGTTATCTATTTATCTACATTTCGGGTATTGTTGTATTTTTCTCATTTTATTTTCATTGTGAATTTCTTTGGTTAACTTTTTCCTTCGATCATCTTCCTTTTCTGTTCTTCCTTCATGCATTTTTGTTTTTGTCTAACTTGTGCGTGGGCTGTAGTCCTGGTGGAATGCCAATCATTTTGGATGCCCCCCCCCCTCCAACCCGCACCTCAACCTAGGACCATGTATACATATATATATAATTATATATCATTACTTTTGCAACTAGTCTTCCGCATTTTCCAAAAAAACTATTTTGAAATCCTAAATTGTTGATCATTATAGATTGGAGTATATCGACATCAAAGTATTGAGATTCTAAAACGACTACCCCCTCTATTTCCATCCTCGGGATTAACCGCCCCATGAATCAAAGATCAATCAAAATAACTATAAGAAAACCCTCTCTGTGTCATGGCCCTAGGAGCCAGGCGCACCCATCAGCACCCAACGTCACTCGATCCCATGAACCTACCTATAGGACAGCTTCATTCAGGGGCGGCGGAGCGTCTTCCAAAGTGTTGGGGGGGGGGCACCAACAAAAAGGGGCGATTTCTGGGAGAAAAAAGGGACACCTACAAAGGGAAACCTCAAAGTTAACATACACTTTTTAGACATTGGTATATACCCCCTACATCGTCACTACCAAGGATGACATTAATATTTGTTTCTCTCCCATACTTTGCAGTTGGGTGTGATGGTCTGAATATTAATTTTCGAGCGAGCGAAGCGAGCCAGCAAACATTTTAAGATTTGTGTGGTCGCAGTGCGAAAAAATTACATCTTTTAAAGAGGACAAAAAACAAACCCTGATGAGTTTTAGGCACAATCTAATGAAGAAAGACTAACAAGTTCTTTTATAAGTAACATAATTATAACAACCATAAATGCGAGCGAGCTCTAGGGAAAATTAAAGAAAAAGGGGCTCTAAGTCACTTTGAATTAGGGGTGCATATTATGGAGAAAGAAAAAGTAGGCACTTACTAAAAGGGAAAAGGACAGTTATTAGAAAAGAAAGGGTGCACGTGTCAAAGTAAAAGGGCAATTATCAGAGGTGAAAAAAGGCACTTGTGAGAATGGAAATGGGGCATCTGTTGAAGGAAAAGGGCACCTATCAGATTTTAATAGGGGCAGTTATCAGATGTAAAAAAGGGGTATTTTGAAAAGGGGAAGAGGCTCATAAAAAAAGGTAAAGGGACACTTATCCGAAGGAAATATGGTACTTATTAGAATTGAAAGGGGCACGTGTCAAAATAAAAGTGGCACTTATCAGAGGTAAAAAAGTGGCATTTAAGAGAATGGGAAGGGGTTCTTATTACAAAGGGAAAAGGGCACTTATTACTTATCAAAAAGGTGTCCGGTGTGTAAAGTCAATAAGGGCCGATTTTTGGTGTATTACGAGCCGGACTTTGTTGCGTGAAAAGTACCCCTTTACCTAAGATTTAGGGAACATGAATGCGGTCCCTCCGTTCCCGGAGTTGGGGGCCGGGGCGGCGGCACAAGTCAAAGTTAAAAAAGGGCAAAAATATCAGAGGTGCCCCATGCCCCCCCCCCGGAGCGCCGCCTCTGGCTTCATTAGGACAACTACCCCTTATTTAATATAAAATTCCGCACAACCTTCCAAGAGTGTAAGGGGGTAGGGGCCCTGGGGTAATTTCGTTTACTAGGTTGACACATTTAGTTGTCCGTATTGTCCTTGCCGCAGTCGTTCTGCTGTTAGGGGGGGGGGGTTGAAGGTGGAGGTTCATGATTATTTAAAAAAAAAAATCTCTTAGCTTTTTTGGAAACGAAGGGAAGAGGAAAGGAATAGGAAAAGAGAGAGAGAGAGAGAAAAGGAAAAGAGAGAGAGAGAAAAAAAAAAGAGAGAGAAAACAAAAGAGAGAGAGAAAGGGGGGGAGAAAATGATAGCCTCTCCCAATCCCTCTAATCGGTGGCCCTGTTATTCACATTTTATACATCTAGTAAATTTGGTACCCCTCGTACTTATGGATACACGCAAGACTAGGACTCGGTTTCAACCTCAACATACCCCCGTGCGCCCTCCGTGCGCCGACTGGAGCAGAGACTATGCGATATCGTTCAACTCGTTTAGTCCCATTGTATTACTGCTTGTGTTTGAATATCAGTGAAAGCGGTAAATTCAAAGATGTCGCTCACAATAAATGAGGCTTGGATTCGAGAAAGGGTTCAATTAAATCACGATAATTTAGGTGAGACTATATCATTTTTTAATTACCTATAATTCAATCTAAAATTTACGTTCGTATCTATGTCATATTTAATAGAAAGAAGGCTGGAAAATTATATCAATGACAATGTCAATATTCGGATTGTTTAACGTAACCCGGCTACGCGATCATCGTAGCACTAGCAGTGCTGGCGCCTTGCCAGCCCCGAGTCCGAGCCGCCCGGTAAACGCAGCTCAGGAGATAACTCTTCTGGCCTGGCCTGGCTCACTGGCTGTGCTGCAGTGCAGTGCGACTGGTTCAAAGTTTCAAACCATATGTACAATGTATGCAACGACAGAAAAAGAAGAAGACTTAATTTACGTTGCGTGTGTAAAGTTGAAACTTGGAGTTGGAGCCTAGATCTGGTGACATTTAATTACTAATTAAATTAGTAATTAAATTAGTGTCGGAGGGACTCCTAATGTTATTGACAATGCAATGAGAGTGTCACTGTCACTTTTGACTTGTCAGTGCAGTGACTCGATGTCATGACAGAGTCACAGAGTTTACTTTTACTGTTTTTGTTTTACTTTTAGACCTAATGAGTAATGAGTAATGTCATGTTACTGAGACTGAGCTGAGTGAGAGTGAGACTGGACTGATTAAAAGTGGTTATAGTCTATATACATGTACATGTAGTATATTCTATACTATAATAGAGTATTAAAGACCCTGTTTTAATAAAAGTGGATGACTTAATCTTTATGAACAATGAACAAGTAAGTCACACCCAAATATGCATGGATTCAGATCTACATTTGAAACTCCAACAGTTTGATTGTTTAGAACTTAATTAGACCTGTAGACCTAGATAATTGTTTGTGCTTGTTTTAATAATTATATTATTTAAATTTTTTTAAAAAGTTTGATCGTTTCCTAAATACTTAGGTTTGACCTCAATGTAAATCATTCTTGATATAGCCTTTATAGGTCTATTTTTAATAGGGCCAGCATTATGATATTCTACCCTTTTTTTTAATGTTTACTTGTGGTTATTGAACAAAAAATGATGCCCAGATGGCACTCAGTTTTTGAAATGATTTACATTTGATTTATAATATTGTAATGACTCTTTTCTATGATTCAGACTCAGAGTTAATTTTAGGCTTTTGTGTAGAGTGTGGTTTTTATTGTAAACTTCTAAAAATTAACCTCTCAGGCTCTCACCAATATAAATTGAGAACACCAATCATCCAAAAATCACTGCCAAACTCAAATCCATCAACTCTCCTAAGTCTCCAACTAAAAGTAACAGCACTAAATCAATGCAACCAACTCAGATGAAATCCAGTCCAGGGCCCCATTTCACAAAACTTGTTATCAGTGACAAATGACAGTTTTTGTTATAAGCTAGTGAATTCCTTGCTTCTGATTGGTTGTCAGCAGATTTGTCACTGATTTTTGTCATTTGTCATTGAAAAAAGGCTTTGTGAAACGGGTCCCAGATCTGTCTGTTTTATTCTAGGGTGTTATGCAGCATCATTCTGAACATTTTTAGGCAAAGTACTGTATATTCAAATGAAATACATCATATGATCATAATTCATAAACCAATAGCAAATTGGATTTACAGAGTAAGGATGAATATTCAAAAGGAAAAGGAAAAGAGAACCAATGAGAAGTAAGAATTGGAGATGCCTAATGCATTCATACAGTACCCATGAATATTGAATAAGAAGAGAACAAAGGAACATACCAGGTGAGATGGAAGACTTCGGTACTCAGTGAGGAGATGAATGAAAGAAGGAATTAGGTTGAGTAATTGAATTATTGAAGTAAATGAATATGTAGGCCTAAGTGAATAATCAAATGATGTGAAATTAAATTGTATAAAGACTAAAGAAACAAATAGTAATTGCGACAAAGTCAAGCATGCAAGGAGTATAATTTTAACTCTTACAGTATTAAAGAAATTATTCATGCATGCATTAGTCTTTTTTTGGGTTCAAATACATATAATTTTATAAGTAAATTTCTGTTGAGAAGTTGGGACAGACTAAAAAAAAAAAAATCTTGGCATTCAATGATGTACTTTAGATACGTTATCAGTACTTAGAGATTCTTATTTTATAAATGGCTTAGCTTATCTTGAATTTACTGCCCACTCCTTTGTTAAAATGGGCAGGGGGAGAGAAGCCATTTTAAGCCCAATGTCAACTATAGGCTTTATACAAACAATGGAGATGGCTAGATAATAGGCTTTTGACTGCTTTTCACACATACAGGCAATTCATTTATTACTTAAGCAAATGAACCTGCTTACCATGAAACCATGCACATTGCATGCACTGGGCATCTATGTATTGTAGACATTTGGCTTTATGCATAGATTACAAATTTAGTACACTTAAATAATTTTTACCATTGCTATGTATTGCTTTCTTTTCTTTCTTTTTCTTTTGTAAAGTTTGTATTTGAAATCCAACCTTTTGGATGCAATAAATATTAAAAAAATAAGTCTCTCTCTCTCTAAAAGCCCTTTGATTTTTTTTGTTTTTACCTTACTTCTCTTTACTAACTTTCCAAAGTTTTGTTCTCAATATCTTTTATTTTTTACTCCATTTCTTATTAATCTTGTTTTTTGTCTTTCATCTTCTTATTAATCTTGTTTTTGTCTTTCATCTTCTCTTTTCTTATAACCTTTTCTGATATTATTGTCATTTTTGATAATGATTTGCGTGTACATGTACATGAAGTTCTTTGTCTTTTTTCTGTTACTTCCAATTTAAATTTTAAATCAGTGATTTTTGTGTGATTTTTCTTCACTTTCCTTAAGTACCTTTTCAGAGGGCACATTTTCTCTCAATCTCTCATCACATTTTCTCTTTTAGTTAAATCCTTAAATCCCCTTTGCACAAAATTAATGTATATTGCCTATTAGTCTTATTAGTAGGATTGTTATTTTATTATTACATGTACAGTATTATTATATTATTATTATTATATTATATTATATTATTATTATTATTATTATAATTATTATTATTATTATTATTACATTTACATGTATGATATTATATTATTATTAAAATATTTTATTATTATAAATATAATTATTATTGTTAATATTATTAATGTTATTATTAGTATTGAAATATAATCATTATTTTATCGTTGTTGTTATAATTTTTTAAATTATTATTATCATTATTTTAATCATTATCATAACTGTTGCTGTTGTAATATTATTTTTATCCTCATCATCGTCATGATAATCAAGATCATCGTCAATATTATCAATCTCTTTTTTTCTTCTTCTTCCAGAGGATGTACGGTCCCTGTCCTTACCCGGTACCTACCAGGAGAAAATAGGCAGTCTGGGCAATGCACTGTCCAGCTTTACTCGTCTCAAGCAGATAGATCTGTCTCGCAACGCACTGCAGAATCTCCAGGGCTTGCAACAGCTCAACGTTCTTGAGAAGCTGAATCTGTATCCTTAAGTGATAGAGCTGAATTAATATTTTTTTCTGTCTTTACAACCGAGTCTGTCATTATGAATGATCCGTTTTCATAGGAATACATGTTTTATTCCTTAATGTTACCAAATGGATGTTTCGAATTTAATGTAAAAATTATCATTTTGCCCAATACAAAATTGTTATGTTTTGAATCTCAGTGTTTTCCAAATGAATGTTTTAATTTCATTGCAAAAAAAACACTATTTTGCCTGAAATAATCCACTTTTATTTTAAAAGCAATTCAAGATGATGTATGTAATGTTTAGAAATTCAACTTTTCAATTGAAGATATCGAATGAATATTATTTTAAGCACTCGTGTTAAGGAATTAAAATTGCTAGGAGGTTGAATGCATGTTATTGTTAAAATTAGAGCCATTGTGAGTAAAATTTGTTGTAACATTTGCTCTTAGATATATGTTATATTTATTTCCAATCCCTACATGTCTTGTGTATCTACCTTCATATAAATAGGTCAAGAAAATAGTTTTTTTCCTTGACCAAGAGGGGTTCAACCTCCAGGTATTACAACAACATCAGCAGTCTGCAGGAGCTGAACAGACTGAGACACAACACCAGTCTTCAGGAGATTGACCTTAGATTGAACCCTGTCACGAAGAACGAACCTGATTACAGACTCCATCTGGTTCATATGTTACCAAACCTCAGGAAATTAGGTAGGTAGCATTCATCAATCGTCACACTACATATTATTTATTGATTGATTAAACAAATTATTCTGAAGTTAAGTCCTGTTAATTATTATCGTCGTCATTACTTTTGTTTAGCAAAGAAAACTATTATAAATCAGAGACCAACACTGGAACAAGTATAGATAATACAACAATTGGCACTACAGACTAGTACATAGACAACCAATTTAATTACAGTGGCATAAGGTCTTCTGTTCCAATTCTTTTAGATGTTGTTTCATATAAAATGTCAACTGAATAATTATATTTGATGAATATATGCGAAATGATACTCTGATGCTATATCTCTATAACAATTTGTTTATCTGTTCCTTTTCCTTTAGACGACAGATCAGTGAGAGAATCAGAAAGGAAGTCAGCACTGCTTCACTTTGACACAGATCAGGTAAAAAAGAAAACAAAACAAAAATAACAACAAGAAGAAGCAAAAAAAATAACCTATCCATTGTTCTTTGTACATGAGTTAACAAGATTAGGTTGTGAACTAGTGAACATGGTCAACCCTGTCCCCCGTGAGTTCTATATTTCATAATTTTTTGTATTTTTATTATGTAGA
Source organism: Mesocentrotus franciscanus (assembly GCA_037976565.1). NCBI lineage: Eukaryota > Metazoa > Echinodermata > Echinoidea > Camarodonta > Strongylocentrotidae > Mesocentrotus > Mesocentrotus franciscanus. Next base: position 29,704,955 of record CP137676.1, on the reverse strand, counting down.
TATTTACTTGAAATGCTGTGAACAATGTCATTACTATGCTAGTATGCTTTGTGTTATTGAACACATATTGTAAAATATAACACTGTGGTAAAAGATAATGCATGGACACATCATATACATGTATTTTGACTAGTGCTGTAAGTCAGGCGCCATGTTCGGGTTCGGTTCGGTTCGGCAGAGTTCGGCAATTTTTTACCCGAACTTGGTTCGGTTCGGGGTTCGAAATATAATAGCAAGCAGCCTAATAGCTACGGTGGTCGGCGCTGGGCCCGGCGGGCGGGGCCGACCAACACAGAGGACTTCTGCCCCACTCCTGATGAAAAACACTGCTTCCGACCGGCACGTATTTCACATTAAAAAAACTGCTTTAAACGTAACTATTTTAGTACTTACATTCATATTTCCGTTTTTAATCGTGTTTTATTTGCAGTTTTACAAGAATCATGTTTTCAATTTGAAAATAAATGATATTTTTAAAGATTTGCCGAGACGGTTGTTGTCTAATGTTACGAGTCATGAAAGCTGCCATCTTGAATTTACCGATGTATACGTTATAATACACAGAGATAGCAGCCCAGGCTCGTTCGATTGCCGTTATTATAAATGTTTATTTTTAATGGGGTAAATAATAAAATTCCTAATTTTCCTAAATAAATAAATTAGAATACTATAATATGTATTTATTTCGTTATTTAGATGGTAAAATTTGTCCGTTATTATTACAATTCATTTTTAAAATTTTTTTTGTTGTTTGGGTTTGAGCCGAACTTGTTTTGATCAGTGCCTAATAGGCACATGTATTCTAGCTTGTTTATAGCTTGCGATCGCGACGTTGCAGAGGTCAGGATTTGGGATTTAAATGGCGTCAGTGAAGTCGCGCCCACGACTGGAGAGGCATGAATCACAAAGGAGGAAAATGGGAAAAAAAGTAAATATAGAATGAGCAATCATGACATGAAAATTTGGTATAAAATGACAAGTTAATTAGCCTGCAAAAACGTTTAAAATTTTTCTGCCGAACATCCGAACCAGGCCTTTGTGTTCGGTTCGGTTCGGCTCGGTTCGAAAGTGCCATGTTCGGCGAACTTCCGTTCGGTTCGTCGGTTCGGCTACAGCACTAATTTTGACTAATACAGTCAAACCTGATTTAGTGATCACTTGTTCAGAAAGACGGACCATCTAGAAAGACCACATCCTTTGTTTCTCTTGAATAGTGGTTTCTATTTAAACATGTATTAAAGGAACCTGTACATAAAGACCAACTGCCTATAAAGACCATATCGTTTGTTTCTCTTGCATAGTGATTTCCATTGAAACATAGGAACCTGTATTTAAAGACCAACTGCCTATGAAAACCACTTTTCTTGTCTTCATTATGTGATTTGATTTTCTACCAGGCGACTGGTATGACAGAGCACAGCGCATCACCAGCAAGAGATCCATTGAGAGGAGAGCTACCTAGAACAAAACATGTCAGAGGACTTGGAGGAAGGACAGGTAGGGACTCGACAACTTTAGTAGGGCAGTAGGGCAGATCCAAACTCCAGAGGTCTTCAAATACCATTGGACCTACAAGTTTAATTTAATGTTTACTTAAAGGTGCTATGTCCCATTTGTAGGCCAAAAAAATGAAAAGGTTAAATTCCAACGGCATTTGAAAGATAATACTAATTTAGAACTTCCTAAAAAAAAGGGGGGGGGGGGCTTGAAAATGTCTTTAAGTGGGAAAATAACGACTATTAGTTGTCGAATCGACTTAGGAGCTATAGAGCCAGTAAGTAATAGTCTGATTTTTCAGACCATTGTACCGAATGGTCGTACGTTTTACTTTAATTTTGGCCATTACAAGAAGTGGGTTATTGATGTAGACAAATGCTCATGTACCCTTTACAGCTCATTTTATGTATGTTATTACCAAAGATGAAAAAAGCCAGTCAGTCACTCAATAGTGTCTGACAGTGAAATCTAGCAAGTAAACGGGTTTCCTTGCATAATTTGAATATTAGGACACTGCTAACGTTTAAATTTCACAGATAGGACATACATGACATATTCATAATTCCTGCAAAGTTCTATAGAATTTGATGTTGGCTGCAAAAGGGACATAGTATCTTTAACCTTGTATAAAAAAGTATATGAATAATGCCCTTCTGTTTCCAAACAGACAAAAAAACATTTGCAGCACTACTACTATTCAACTTTGTAAACCTAAAGGCAATCTCCCATGCAGAACCTTGAAGTGGCCTTCACACATCCTTTCATCTTCTTTCTCCTGGAGAAGATCAGGGCATACTGATCGACACATCAAGGACCAAAAAGAGCTCTTAGTGGAGCTCACCAGCCATTTTCAGGGTACTTATTCCTTTCAAAATGAAATTACATGGTGTAAGCCTGAAAACTTTACCTACAATTAAATTTCTCCACCATGAAAATTATTGTGCTCATACTTTACTCATAAGCATTTGAGTGGTTGAGCATAATGATGGTAACAAAACAAAAATTTCTGACAAGAAAATGAAAATAACATCTGAGATTGTAAGTAAACTTTCAAAAAATTCATAATAGAAGTAGATTATTTTGCTTCCACATTCGCTAACCTACAGCATGTTGTTACAGAAATATTGACTTTCTTTGGAAGCTGATAACAATTTTACTATGTAATACTATGTAAACTAATTTTTCTCTTATAGGTTAGGCTCGGTTGGTCAATAAATAACCCTAACCCTAACCCTAACCTATTTTCGTTTTTACTTCCTAGCATTGAAGACAATATGTGTACACTCACATGTATTTAATGAAAAACTCACACAAGAAAATACAAAAGATAGATCTTTAAAATCATGACTACGCAGTTATGGCACTGAAACATCCAAACTTTGACGACATGTTGAATATATCAATTAAAAATATCATAATAATTTTTAGAGTACTTTTACATCATCTAAAATTGTTTCATAGGTCATACAAAACAATGTTTCTCTCATCACATATTCACATCTACACTTACCATTTATTGATTGGAAGATGTAGAAATTCATGATTACATGCATTTTATCAAATATATTCAATAAGTTAAAAAATGGTCAAATTTCACAATCACACACTTTGATTTTATGTCATTAATTGACTTCAACATACTTATGCTTTAAATAAATTCTAAGAAGTATTGCTCAATAAGTTTATCTCTGCCCCAGATTTGAGCTGTCGCTGATTTCTAAGAAATTGTCTTAAGATATTTCTATATAATAATTCTCACAAGGTTTTCGTCCATAAATATCAAACCATCTTATTTTCTGCTCATTACCATTGACTGCAATAACTTGGTCATTTGAGTAATCTGTTTGATTTTGGCATCCATGATATTTACATTCATTTTTGGGGTGTATTATATTGATATAAATGTATAATTTGATGCTTGTTTGATTGAATAAAAATGATTTAAATACACAAAAATACAAACAAATGCATAGTTTTTAAAACTATTTTATCCTACATTCACTCACTTGGAAAAGGTAATCAATTGCCACATTTTAGTTGTCGAATCGACTTAAGTGCTACCAAGTCAGTAAATAGTAGTCTGATTTTCAGACCATTGTACCGAATGGTCGTACATTTTGTCCTGTGCAAAGATTCAATCAGTTTAATTTTGGCCATTACAAGAAGTGGGTTATTGATGTAGACAAATGCTCATGTACCCTTTACAGCTCATTTTATGTATGTTATTACCAAAGAAGAAAAAAAGCCAGTCAGACACTCAATAGTGTCTGACAGGAAGTCTAGCAAGTAAACGGGTTTCCTTGCATAATTTGAATATTAAGACACTGCTAACGTTTAAATTTCACAGATAGGACATACATGACATATTCATAATTCCTGCGAAGTTCTACAGAATTTAATGTTGGCTGCAAAAGGGACATAGTATCTTTAAAGGGGAAGTTCACCCTGATAATTAGCTGGTACTAATAAAAAACAGAAAACCAAGAGAAACAAATTAGTAACAGTTTAGTCAATATCCGATTGAAAATAGGAAAGTTATGAATTTTTAAAGTTCCATTGTTATGCATAAACAAATGATATCAGTGGACTTGAAATAATACAAAATGAGGGGGGGGGGTGCTGCTACATCCCCAATGTCCCATATATGAGTCTTTCTACCCTGACTTATTTCTCTTTTCCCTTCCATGTCACTTCATAATAGCCATAGAGGAAGATGACAGTGACCTGCTGGACCTCTTGGCTAGAACCGATGGTGACCTTTCCCGACCTCGTCCAGTCACTGGGTCCAGTGTGGCCAACCCCTCTGTTGATATCCAGCTTACCGGTACACAAGGTAACCTAACACACTATTCACATGTGGTCTTGGTGCTCATGAAGCACAATGTGAGATGTCGTTTAAAAAGCACAACACTGATTATGAGATACAATTTTTGCGTAAGTTCTCTCAAACATCAAATTCATTTATTTCATAATCAAAATAGACAGTCGCACAAATAGATTGTAATTATACAGACATATATCACAATATAGCATGCATGGCCCAGGACGATGGATTTGCCAAAGCAGGGTATAACATAAACGTAAAACATACAGTTGTATAACTATGATACGCAGTTCAATGAGGTAATATATATGAGTATGAGATAATTAACATTTCAGAAATATTAATTAAAAAGATATTCAATTTATAAGTGATTGTTAAAAAACAGCTTTGAGGCAATAGTCTATACTCTGCCTTTTAGAATTGGATTTAAATGCACAATTAGAGTTCTCATAAACATTAATTTATTTCATTGTTATTCTGTTTCTTTATAAAAAGGGCTCCCAATTAGATTTTATGTAAGAGGTCAATTCAGCATTACTGCAAAATGCAATGGTTTAAATACATTTGTAAAATTCCCTGTTACCCTTTGTTTGGAAACTGTTGTCTCATATTATGTAACAAATACCCGTTGAACTTAACCATCCTGTATTGACTTGTTAGTATTTTCTTTGTAAGTTCAGTTTACTTCTGTTTATTGGCATTTTGAACTGCATGACAGACAGTGTGTGAATTTGTTGCCACTGGCATGGTTTATTGTTTATTTTGTGAGTTTGGTTTTTTAGTTTGATAACGGTGAAAATTCTAAAAAATAACTTGTGCAGATTACCAGAGACCCTACAGTCAGAGGACCCCTCCCCGCAGGAGAGCAGCATCTAACACGTCCAGTCACATGGTAGAGAGGGACAGGAGCTTGTATCAGACAGGTGAGTGATCATCTTTGAGATATTCAAGATCTACAGTGACATACAAGTACTTCTTCTGCAGAGAGCCAGAAGGATGTTAACCCCTTGCCTATGGGAACTGGTTGGCTCCTGTATTAAGCCTACGAGAAAAGAGAGAATTCAGTAGTCAGTGGGTTAACTCATATCATTCAACACTGAGTAAACATCCTTCTGGCTCTCAAAAGATGACTTGCAGGGTGCACATGTTACTTATAAGGTTAATCTGGGGGGTGTTTCACAAAGACTAAGATCGACTTTAAGTTGGATTTAAGTATAACAGGCCGTTCGTGCCATTGTTTGCTCTCACCATTATGATCTTTAGATATTTTTTCCTTCAATAATGAATTATCAAAAAATGTAGATTTTTTAACCATGATTTGTACGTCCCTTGAGAGACCAATGCCAGTAAATAATGATAGTTAACAATGGCGTGAACGGCCTGCTATACTTAAGTCCAACTTAAAGTCGATCTTAGTCTTTGTGAAACACCCCCCTGGTATTCAAAACTATGGGACCAAATAAACTAGTCTTTCTTATTTAATTGTGAAGGTTGATTGGACTTTTTTGAGATATCATAGATGAAGAAGAAAGGAAAAAGTACACTCATGTTCACATGGACATTACTCACCTTTTTTTTGTCTGAATAGGGATATACAGTAAACATGAATACATTGCATACTTCTTTTATCAAGCAGAGGTAAATTGGGCTTTAGTTTACATTGGCATAGATTGCTGAGAAAGTTGTTGAAAAACATTTGGAAACATCCCTTTTAACCTTTGGATACTGCTGTTACATACTATGTAAAAATACCAGTAGAAATTATAAGAATTTTTTGGGACCTTTTTAGTATTTCTGTGTAAGTTCATTCTACTTCTGTTAATTAGCATTTTGAATTGCATGACACACAGTGTGTGAATTTGTTGCTATCGGCATGGTTTATTGTTTATTGTGTGAGTTTGGTTTTCAGTTTGATAATATACAAATGATGCATGCGCATGAGTTCATTATACGATCTATCCGCACTCGAGTTGAGGCTGTGTGTATCTATTGCACAAAGCCGTTAGGCTGAGTGCGATAGATACACACATCGTCAACGAGGGCGGATAGATTGTATAATGAACGAATGAAAACATGCATCATTTGTTTTATACAACGAAACTCCAAGATCCTTGTTATTTGATGTAAAAAAAATTCATTCAAGATTGTTTCGTGACAGTATGGCTGACAAATAAATCTCAAGTTTAAGGCTTAATTTAGCGCATACATAGATATAGCAAGTGCACTTACCTCTATACCTATTTACGCATAGTGCTGCGCAAGAATAGGCCCATGCCCCTGGGCCCATGCACGCACAGTACTAAGCGCTAACCTCTACGCGCATTACTGCGCATCATGTACATGCGCTAAAAAAGCGTGCAATAGGACTGGAAAATATTGCACGCTCTTTCATGAAAAAGCGTGCAATAGGCTCAGTAAATGAATCACACGTGACCGCGCATGACCAATCATTTGATTAGGATCTGGGAGTGAGTTGTATAACAGTGACTATTTAACCCATGACCTTTGCATTTTATAACTTCCTTATCTACATAACTTCATGACCAGTTATGATATATCCATTGTCCCCTTTTGAAAAGAAGTAAAGAAGTATCACACCATCCAACATTTTCACTGCATTATACTTTTCTTTCGTCCTCATCTAAATACTAATTCCCATTTTTCAAATCGTGTGCTTTGATCATTCCTGTAAACACTGCCAATTTGTTTCCAACTAACACCTTGTATATCTGTGTTTCACTTCTCTCTCTAAAACGTGTGTTCCATGAAACTTGGAACATTGTTGCATTCATTTATGATGACTGATGCGGATTCCTCCAATGTCCAAAATTCTACATTCATAAAATGACCACTATTGTGATCCCAACCCAATATATGAATATTGATGCTATGAAACATTTGTCATGTTGACTGAACATCAATTCACGTTTGGGACAAATTTGATGTTTGCTGTGTGATTGTTTGTTCATTTATGCACAGACACCCAAAAACCTTTACCGGGATTAACCGTAGACACTTTGCCACCATTGGACACCTCCACTGCTAGTGATTCCACCGGTAGTCTCTTAGATGCAGACCCCCTTGATGAGCTCAATGACTCTAATCTTAGTACAAGACTATCCCCTCTTAGATTACCCGATGCACCGCTTTTGCACAAAAACCCACTGACCCTGCACGAAGACCCACTAGCCCTGCACGATGATCTCCCTTCCCCAGCTGACACTAACACAATCATAGACGAGCTTACAAAGTTCCCGTCCGACCTTTGGCAGCCGTCGGATTCGTTTGTAGAAGAGAGAAAAACATTTGAGCATGAGCACAAGGATTTACTGTCACCAACAGATAACAATAGTTTGATTGGTGGAGATGGTACTCAATTTGGCAAAGGCAGACTCTCTTTTTCGCCAGTGGAGGGAAGGAAAAAGTTGGATTTTGACACTCTGTCAGAAGATAGTTCAGTGATAGGATATGACAATGGAATGTTCAGTGCTCCTAGCTTATTGAGTATGTCAACTGCAACTCAGAGTCCGAAACGACATGCTGATCAAGATTTTGACTTACAGTCACCAATTTCAGCAACTCCCAGGGGAAGTAGTTTGATCAAAGCAGGAGACATATATTCCTCCATCATGTCCCAGACTCGTAGTAGCAGGGCTAAGACCAGGGGTCAGACCAGGTCCTCATCACCTGACAGAGGTCCAGGCCCTATACTAACATCTTCTGCAAGCACAGGAACTGAACTAACATCACCTTCTAGAAGTCCAGGTACTCATATAAAATCACTGAAAAGAAGTCTAAGTCCAACATCACTGTCATCTGGCAGAAGCACTGGTGCTAGACTAATATCACCTACCAGAAGTCCTAGTAGATCCCTATCTCCTTCCACAAGTCCAATAAGATCATTAGTCCATAATAGACTGAGAAGTCCAACAAGATCAGTATCTCCTCCTACAAGTCCAATAAGAACAACAATCCATGATGGACATTTAAATCTATACAGAGCCCTATCTCCTTCCACCACTGCAACAAGAACAATGGTCCATTCTAGACCTAGGAGTCCAACAAGAGCAATATCTCCCCCTTTAAGTCTAGGAATAACACTGGACCAAACTTCAGGCATGAGACCCCTTTCACCAAATAGAAATACAAGATCTCATTTAAAAGCAGCTCTAAGAAGTCCTGGCACCAGTATACAATCTAGTCAATTGTCAAAGGAGTCCAAGAAATCTGTTACTTTCATGCTAGGGAGTATTGATGGTAGCAAAATAAGTGACGAAAACAAAAAGGAGGAATTTAAGAGAGATCTTTTTACAAGTCCAAGTAGGATGCCTGAAACTGAAAGGCAGCTGTCAGGTTCTGTTCATGGTGCAAAGGATCTATCACAGAGAGATTTTTGGAACTCTTCATTCAATAGAAACAATTCTAATGCAAATCAGGATAGTCTCATTCATACCTCTGCCTTGATGCAAACTCCCCAAGAAAATAGGTACTCTAATTTGGTTCTTGGAAGGGATAAGAATGATTTCTTGTTTGATTCTGAAAGTCAAAGAGAGGATAGGTTGAGGAGTAAAATGGTGCTATTCAAAGACAAAGATAGCAAATTGGAAAGTTCAAAGTCTGCTTCAACAATGAAACATCCAATTAGCTCTAATAATCGAATCCTAGCAAATTCATATAGTTTCTCTTTGCATGATGATGATGATGAAGATATACATCTAAACAAAGTTTCTGAAAGTAGTAACCCCCTGCACAGTTCTTCCCACTCTTCTTCAACTTCTTTGCACGATCCAACAACTAACATGCTCAGTTCTAACCATTCTAATCCTCGTCGGCATGAACCCCTCTCCTTTCCAGTTTCACTTCCAGACTCACCTAACCCCATCACACACATCACCTCTCCTTTCGCTACTAACAAAACCCAGGGGTCCATCTTGGATCGGCCCCTATCATCGGACTCAAATATGTCCGACCAGTCCCAACCAAATCAACTTCAGATCGGAGTGTTGTCTGACTCTTCACCTCATCACGTTCACCACCTATTAACCCCTGCCCCAGAACCATCCCAACATTTATCAGATCGGGAGAGGTCACAACAGCAGCAAAGGTCAAGGGTCGAGGTCACCGAACCAGAGCAAGAGGTCAGAGGCGCGTCGACTCTAATCTGAGGTTTACGGATGAAAGCGATGCATATGCAGCCTTCTCATCCAAGGTGAACTTTACACCAAACCCTAAGTCTGGTGAGTGACACTTTTCATCACCATTTAGAAAAGAAGCAATAAATGTGTACATTTTATAGATGCTTGTAGCCATTAAACCACTTTTTGGGGGTAAAAAAAAGATAAATTATCCTTGCAATTTTACAAATAAAGATTTACATGGTAAGATAACCATTGGGCATATTAGAGAAAGGTTTGTTCACTGTCTAGAGAGCCTTTGCTAAGCAGGCAGATAGAATAAATAGGCAGATTTAATGATTTATAAACTCTCATGATGACTGATTAAAGTGGAACTCTACTCTTTTGGATGGATGATAATAGATATAGCATACACTGTTTATGAATGCACTGTTGGCATTACACTGGGTTTAATCAGGATTTACAGAGTACAATTAAAATCATTTTTAATTTATTTCACTCATGAATCTGTCTTTTGCAGGCGCTAGAGCAGATTCCTCATCTACATATGACCTGCACCCAGTGCCAGGGGTAGGGGAGACGTTCGATGACCCTCCACCTGTACAGAGAACCATGAAACAGGTAAAGACCGCTTTGAATTTGCTTGTTCAGTGTCTGTGGGATAAAAGTACAACATGAATGAGAAAAACATGAATGAGTGTTAGTGTAGTTGGTGTAATTTCATCCCAATGTTGAAGCTATTGACATAACTGTCATCAAGACAAAATGTTATAGGGCATGAGAAAATGTGTCATAAGCTTGATCATTGTGAAATCAAGAAGAATGTTTGTATGTTTACTTTCTCCCACTTACATTCTGATCCTTCTTTTCTTCTGTTGACAAAGGAAGTCTGTGTTGAAATGGTTCAGGGCCCTGTCGCATAAAACTTGTTATTAATCAAGTTACAATAACTGTTATAAGCTACTGAAATCGTGGCATCTGATTGGGTGAGAGCAAATTTGTCATAGAAATTAATCATTTGTTATTGATAACAAGTTTTATGAAACAGGGCCCAGATTTTTTCTGCAATTGTTGTCGCTATTTAATTTCTTGCTTGTGATGTCTTCTTACTTATTACATGCAACTATTCAACAGAATGGAACGACCTCAGCTCCAGGAATGAGCCAAAGCATGTTCCTAGACAGTCTCCTTAACCTTGTGGATAGATACTGGAATGGCAGCAAGTCTCTTCATGCACATTCAAAATTCCAAGGTAGGAAGAGTGTCAGACATCCTTAATCTGGGGCATATCTAAAGGTGGCCTTTTTTTAGGGTGATGTTCCTGTCGACAGTCAATCAGAGAGATACAATTCTAGATGTTGTGGACTGTCGCTTGTAGGATTAAAACAAAAATTAAATCTGTTTTTTTAGAGTCAGTCTGTGATTCATATGCATAGTTTGGTTAATTTGTTCAAAGGGACCCAATTACCCCCCCCCCCCAAAAAAAAAAAAACACATGCACACAAAAAAACATTAGAGATTGAAGAGGATAAATAGAATCATTTCATATCAAGATCTGCACAAGTCTTGCAAGCATGTACATATGCATCTGATAGTCTACTCATAAGTCCCTTTACCTCTATTTAGTGTGTATGTTACCTTGCAATACACATCTACAGATGTGATATTTTAATAAGAGTAGGTCAGTTTGGAACCCCAAACATACAGAGCAAATGATGTTTTGATGATTGCTCCCTTCAAACTATGTACAATATCATCTCTCCTCAGCTCAAGCCCAGTCACTCCTAGAGAAACTTTTAACAGATCACTCAGCCACCAGCCAGGAGCATTTGGATCGCCTTCAGCTGGACGTGGCACGCTACACACAGGAGAATGTCTCCCTACACAACAAACTGGGCTCTGCAGGAGCGGGAAGAGGCCAGCAGGCCACGGCAATGGCAGGATCGGAACTACAGAGGGCATTAGATAAATCACAAAGAGATGTGGTGAGTGTTTTCTCACTTTTCATGATTTTGATATTTCTAGTTGGAGGTGAAGGCTTAGCATTTGTGATGGTGTATAAAGAAGTGTTGAAGTATTTTTTTCTTCAGTTGTGTATTTTGCCATTCTGATATACTTTTAATTGGGTGTTTCATGGGTAATATTAGTTCTTAGCATTTGATCCAATGTATTTATTAGGACAAATTTCAAAAAAGCTGGTATGGGTGCATTTCTCTGCAAACACATACTTCAGTGTCCATAAAACTGCATTATTTCTTGTTGTATGCCAGGATGAATTGTGGATGAGATTTCACTTGGCTGATGAATTGTTTATTACTCTCATTTACTGTGAAACCACAAACTTTAGTTCAAGTTCAAGTTCAATTTTATCCTATTCCAATAAAAGCACATACACATACAAATCAGAAATACAGAACAGATGCAAACTTTAGTGAATTTTTGAGGATGATGGCAATTTTTATAACAACTGCAAAAAAAAAATCATTGTTTTAATTCAATAATGTCATAAGAGACATTATCTAATCTGGGACCCGTCTTATAAAGAGTTAATATTAATTGCAACTTATTTGCGATTGATATCATTTGCAACTATGTACATAAGAGATAGGAGACTGCGAACTTGCGATTGATTTGGATCAATTGCAACTCTTTATAAGACAGGGCCGTGGTGTGCTTGTAAAATTAGCTCTTGTTTTATGTGTGCATAAATGTCTGGTTTTACAGTATTACATAATGAAGCTATCAAAATAAACGTTGGATGTTTCAGTTTTTGCTAGAAGTGCTTCTAACCAGTACTCGACACAGCCTATGATATTTTGTCTAGATATCAGGATTGGCTGCTGTCACGCATTACTCCTATTTATTGCATGATCAGGCTGTCAGATTAAATTTTTTTTCAAAATGAATTGCTTCTGATGTACTCAACATAGCCTGTAATATTTTTGTTTGAATGTCAGGACCAGCTGTGCCTTGAGCTTCAGGAGGTGACAGAGGAAAACAGACAGCTCCAGGTCCAGCTCCAAGACGCCAGGAGAAAGGCTGCTGATGCAGCATCTCATGGAGAGGTCAAAGGTAAGACAGCACAACCTATTGGTGCCAGCATTTAGCTATGGCAATAGGATAAGCTCCTGATATTACCACATTGTGCCGTTTCTATGAAAAAGAGAACTGTTTATAAGGTTGTACTTCAGAGAAAATACTGTTAGATGACTGCAATGAAATAATTAATGTTTTATCTTGTTAGCAATTGCTGTACTTTAATTCTTTATCCATTTTGCTCAATATTTATAGTCGGCTGTGTTAAGTTTAAAAAAAAATCAGAACTTCTGAATATTTCTCTTTTATTATGCCTCTGCTACAAAGTAGCCGGAGGCATTATGTTTTCTGGTTGTCCGTCCCTCCGTCCGTACGTCCGTCTGTACGTCCCGTTCTCGTGATCGCGTTACCTGAAGTACCAATTGATGGATTACCGCCAAACTTGGGTCATGTATGTATCTTGAAGAGCTAATGAGCTGATTAGATTTTGGGGTCATAAGGTCACAGGGCTCATTATGTATGCAGAAATAGCTCGTGATCACGTTATCTCAAGAACCGATTGATGGATTACCGCCAAACTTATGTCATGTATGTATCTTTGCAAAGCCAATGAACTGATTAGATTTTGGGGTAACGAGGTCAAAGGTCAAAGGGCTTATTATGTATGCAAAAATAGCTTGTGATCGCGTTATCTCAAGAACCGATTGGTGGATTACCGCCAAACTTATGTCATGTATGTATCTTGCAAAGCCAATGAACTGATTAGATTTGGGGTCACGAGGTCAAAGGTCACAGGGATCATTATGTATGCAAAAACAGCTTGTAATCACATTATCATTAGAACCGGTGGACGGATTACCATCAAACTCTAGACATGTATGTATCTTGCAGGGCCAATGAACTGATTAGATTTTAGGGTCATGAGGTCGAAGGTCAAAGGTCATGGGGCTCATTGTGTATGCATATAAATAGCTTGTGAATGCATTATAATTAGAACTGACAGATGGATTACTATCAATCTCAGGAGAGGAATATCTTACAGAGCCATATATATGAAAAATAGCTTGTAATAGCACGATATTCTGAGAACCCGTTAATGGATTACTATCAAACTTGATTGAATATTAAAAATTGCTTCCGTTTTGGTTTTTAAAACGCTCTATGGCGGAGGCATCATTTTCGACTGCGCGCAGTCGAAGTTCCATCTAGTTGTTTGTGCTTTTGATGTAATGGAAGAGATGGATAGATGAACAAATAACAATTTATGTTAAGTTTACATACACATGTGATAGCAGGAGAATATAAACTTGAGGATTCAGTTCCGATGCCTGTCTTTGACATTGTAATGCATCATGGCAGTGGCTTGGATAGAGATAGATGTACACATATTCATATATTAAGTATAATTAATATGCGTCAGTCGTACAGAATTAATTTGTGTTTGCCCTATGTCTCTTAGAATCTGGTCGTGGACAGGAGAAGCTTCAGCAGGAAAACCAGAAGCTCAAGTTACAGCTCAAACATGTATCTCAGCTCCAGGAGCTTGCTACTATGCTGCAAGAAAGCCACAAGTAAGGACTATTTTCATCAAATGATTAATATCTTGCCAAGAATAGGCTTAGTAGTTGTAGCGTTAAACATAAGATACATCATTTCTAGAAGTTATCTGATTTGAATTCTACATTGTCTTTCATGACATGAGGGCTGGTGCACATACATGGCTGAATATTTTTAAAATCAGTTAGTATCTTGATTGGGAAATGGTTTGTACAGTTCAAATTACTGGTACTGGGGATTTCTGGTGCAAAAATAAATGTAGACATATACCATCCCCAGTGTAAGATATTTATGACTCAATATTCATTTTTTTTTTTTACTGCTCTGTTGGATTCCTTCGAGTGATGATACAGCAATGATTTTTCATCAATGATGTGTAAAGTCAGCAGACTGGACACAATGTCCGAATGTCCTGAGCACTTACACAGAATTCCACAGTGAAGAAATATCGTTCAGGTCAGTTTTTTATTAAAAAAATTCTTAGTTATTGTTCATCTGTTTTCTCTTGCAGATCCTTAGTGACCACCAATGACCATCTCCTCAAAGAGCTGGATGAAACCAAACAGAGGCACATGGAAGAGGTCAAGCAGCTCCACTGGTCTTACAACCAGCTCAAACAGACCATGGACATTACGATGCCCCCCACCTACGCCCCTTCCCAGAGCACCACTACCACCACCTCCCATCAACCCCAGGGCGGGGCAGTCAATGGGTACGACAGAGGGGAGGGAAGTCCTTCAACGCAACCGGGGTATGGTAGTTACTCTCAGGGGAAGAAAGTGAAGGGGTTTAGCTATAGCAATGGGAGCATGTAAGAGTGGGGATTAGTTGGTTCACAGTTCCTCTAGGATATGTTGTTACAGTCAAACTGTATGGCTTAGGAGAATCCTACCACATTGCCCAGGCACTGGGGAAAAATGTGAAGAGGTTAAGTTACAGCTATGGGAGCATGTGAGGTTGGGGATTGAGTGGTTGACAGTACCTCGAGGAACTCTTCTGCTTAAAGGCAAAAGGATGTTTACTCTATGTAAACTAAGTTAACACCCTTCTGGCTTTCAGGAGATGAACTATTCTTGATAATAAGATAAACATTTATTTGAGTTAGGGGATTCCTACCCCACTTTCCAAAGCTGGGAAAAAAGGTGAAGGGGTTCCGCTTGATAGTAATGAGAGCCTGTGAGTTTGAAATTTTAACAAATCTTTTTTGCCATTACCTCACAGAATTGTTTGTGATAGCGAGATTGCCATGTATATGGTTTAGGGGACTTGTACCACACTGCCAGGGCACAGCAGTTACTGTTGAAGGAATGTCAAGAGTTCTGCCACAGAAATAAAAGCCTGTGAGTTTTTCATCTTTATGAATACATGACATTGTCTACCATACTAATTAAAAGTTCCTGTCTGTGGTTTAATTGTCCAACTTTGGCATTCAATCAATTGATCGAATTCGTTACTACTTGTAAATTGAACAAATTTGAGGTCACTCAATTAAAAGGTGACACATTATGTGACATCGGGGCTAGATTGAAGAGCAAATGTAAAAGTACTAATTCATTTCAAATCTGTGGACAGATTTGCTGTGATAAATCAAGTTATGCATACAACTTAGGGATATTTTAACTGTTTAATGTTCCAGACAACATATGTTAAGACAAATAGATATTCATTCAATTAAGATACTGATTATGTAATGCCTAAAAAAATCATGTCAAGTTATGGGATTAGAAATATTGTGTTTACTCTATGATAGGTTGTTGTGATGTATTTTTAGCACTTTGCTGTGGTCTTAGCACTGCTATATTAGGCTGAATGTAAAACAGTAAAACACTTGAGATGTTCTACAGAATATATCACACATAAAATGGAATGTACATTTTGGTATTAAACAAATAATCTAACTTGTACTTGTATAGTTGAATTTGAAAATCGGTATCTGAAAATCTTATGATATGAGGATGTAGATGTATTGGATAGAAAAGTCATGAATTTATGATAGAATGGTTACTCGTTTGCAAAACACTGCCATCTTTATTTGTATATTGTGATTAGAATGGGTATGAAACAAAAAGGTAGCTACACATGAATTTGAAAGTAGTTGAAGTGTTAAAAAAGTAGGATTGCCCTTCAAATATGAATGGATATGTATCTTGTGTACTAAAACATATTTAAAACCAGTATTAATATATTATTGGCATTGGCAGATGTAGGAATGTAAATCATCAGTACTGTAGTTGAGCTTGTGTGAAGTGGCAGATACATGTACATGTATACGGTTACAAAGATATTCATCATAAACTGTTTGTGATTGATGATTAGATAATTAAGTGATTTGCAGTTTCAGCGAACATCGTTTATTGAAGTATAGCACAATGAACATGGTTGTTTAATAGAAACAAAGTCAATACATATGATTGTAACAGTATTTCCTTTTAAAAGCCAATTTTGTGATTGGTGAATTGTACTAATTTTCTGACAATTTTGTTATCACATTGGTACTATTTTGATATATTTCAGCATTATAATTTTAAAGTTCTGTGAGAAAGGATTGCCTTAAGACTTTTTTATCGCCATATCTAGACCGGCAGGACTTAATTTAAAGGGCATTTGTTAGGATAAGGAGGCATTTCAATTAATTTATAAACATTCATGTCTCATAAGGATTTATCAATAGCTACAACCATCAAGACGTTCCTGCATCCCCCAATTTGATAGTTTTTAGCTTTTATTTTTAGTTTTAATATGCAAAGTAAATTGATCTTGCCTTAAAGGGACTGTTGAGTTCTTGTTTAAGACCACAAATGCCTTCAAAGTGGATGGTTATTGCTCCTATTCTTATTTATGACATTTCTAGTGTCCTTTTAGGACCTAAAATTGCTATGAAGGTAATTTTAGACCTCAAAATGTGTGAAATTTAGATTAAATTTGATCATACCAATTCAGCTCCACTTTCAAAAAAATATGGTGACCGTTTTAATAATTTAATAATTTAATAATAATAACACTACCACGGCCAGCTGGTTGTGCGTATTTATAACCTACACGTTAAAGCCAACAAAAAGCCAACATTGACATTGGCTGGAATGAATCGTATAAGGCGCCATCTCAGTTTTTCAACGGCTGGTTCAAAATTATCGAATATTTGTGGTGCCCCACAAATATTAGAAATTGTTATATTTATGGATATTTCAGCCATCTCTGAACCGATTTTGATCAAACAAAGATGATTTTGTCATTTAAATAGTATGCTCTTTCAAATTTAACACTCAGTTTTTCATTATCTCACATAAAAATTATTTTGTGTAGTGCCCTTTATGCCAAAACTCAACTACCCTTTAATATTCTTTGAACTACAGTATTCTTAATGGATTACAGTCAAACTTGAATTTTAAAAATTGCTTCTGTTTTGGTTTTTAAAATCGCTCTATAGCAGAGGCAACATTTTTGACTGCGCGCAGTCGAAGATCCATCTAGTTAAAGATTATTATTTATAAATGCTTTTGCAATTTATTTACTCTTTTAAAATGAGCCCCACTTTTGGATCTGGTTTGAAACAAGTTTTTAAATTTTTGTTAATTGTGAGTGTGTAACAAACAGCATCAGTTTTAATGATTTATTGTGTACATTTAGGGAGTACTGTATATTGAAATATTTGATGATAGTCCAAAAATATTACATAATTGAAATGCATCATTAAAAGTAAATATTGTATTAATTGGTATGAAATGTTGTTTGGTATATTTGTGTGGAATATATATTTCACTTTACTTCTTTTTCATTTTGTACAAAGTAAATAGCCATCTCATATTTGTAAGCCTTCAAAGAAGCTCTAGATGGATACATATCAAGTTTGAAGTCATCAGTTTATTTGATATGTTTTACACAGATTAAACGTTGCTGCACTTGAGAACATTATGCAATTGTTTATTTCACAAAATAAAAGAACGTTCGTCTTTTTTAATCACATTTTTTACAGCGTTTTGTTGCTGTTGTGCCGTCCATTTGATTTTTTTCAGGTAAACATTGCACTTAATTACATTCCAAACTGGTCAGTATCATTTTGCTAATATCGTCATGATGATTAAGTTTCTGCAGAGTGTGAAAACGATGTAAAATAAACTTGACGTGTCACTTGTACTCCTTCCATGGTTCAACACTTGTCATATTTCAGTGTATTGTTCAGTATGAAATTCAACTCTTCATATGACACACAAGTAATCTCCCTGTGCACCACATTGTATTTATCATGGGACAGATATACCAAGGGCTTCGAGGTCATATAAATAGAGTGGTGAAGTGTGACGTCATCAAAAATCTATTTTTGGAATTTCTCAATTTTTTCTTCATTTTCCGAAAGAGCACCAAAAATAATGTCCAAATGTTGAAAACCAATTGATTATTGGCTCCTAATGTTATGAGCCAGAGCAATATAACACTGACTTCCCATAGGCAATCTTTTTATTCAGATGGTCATATCTCGGCAAATACTTACCATATATTCAATTGGTTTACGACACTTGGACATTATTTTTGGTGCTCTTTCGGAAAATGAAGAAAAAATTGAGAAATTCCAAAAATAGATTTTTATGACGTCACAGCTTCGGTACTCTATATTTCCAGTGGAAGATTAACCTGTACCGGTGTTAAAAGGGTTTTCACAGAGCTATAATCAAGACCGGAAATGGGTACTTTTGCAATTAAAGCCATTGTGTTGTACAAAGTAATCCTTCCGTCCATCATTTGGAGCCTTTTGTTTTGTGCAAAAATGTACAGAGATGCAAAGAAAGCAACCAAAGTGTTGAATGGTAGTCCAGACAAATTGGCAAGGTTTCATGAAACTTTTAAAGGGGAAGTCCACCCTGATATTAAGTTGGTTTTAATGAATTTTTGAAGTTATATTCAATCAAACACAAATTGGCAACTATTGCGAGCTCCCCTCCCTTTTGCCCTGTACTAACAAAAGTAGAAATTGTTATTTTCCCTCAAGAAAACTTTCAATCATACATGCACCCTAAATATGATTATTTTATTCAACCCCTGTATGGAAGAAAAAAAAATCAACTAGCTGTCATCAATAACGAAGAAGCTAGATGAAAGTTTATAAAATATTATGTACAGAGCAAATGGATGGGGAGCTTGCATGGTAGGCCTACGTCACAGTGTTGACAATTTTTTTTTTGATGGATTGCATGTGCATGCACTTCAAACATGCATAACTTTCTTATTTGTAAGTGGAATTTGCTCAAACTTTCACTGACCTTAATTTTCCTCTCATTTTTCTGCATGTATCAAAACCAACTTAATAACTATATGGACTTACCCTAGCTGTATATAACAAATAGACAATTTTTTCAGTTCTGTGTTAACAATTTCCTCACATGCAGCTAATGAATCGCAGAATCGTAATGCATGGTTCAGTATATCTATTATATCACGTCAAAACTTATTTTGAAAACAAGTTTCAAGAAATGGGGGCCAGCCGGCCCT
Source organism: Mesocentrotus franciscanus (assembly GCA_037976565.1). Classification (NCBI taxonomy): domain Eukaryota; kingdom Metazoa; phylum Echinodermata; class Echinoidea; order Camarodonta; family Strongylocentrotidae; genus Mesocentrotus; species Mesocentrotus franciscanus. The sequence goes on along the minus strand of CP137676.1, from coordinate 29,685,422 downwards.
TGTCAAGATGATATGGATCTAACAATGAAAAACTGCCCATCTATATAGGTGTTCTGTTTTGTGTATATGATCTCGGTGAATAATTTCCATATTCAATCCCATACTATTGCAACTATAACCACCTACAAAATATGAAGATCACAAAGAGAATATTTTGTGTGTAGTGTTGCTGGACGAATGTATCTTTCTCCTTGAAAATACAATGTCTCTTGACAAATCCCAAATATATTTGCCCTTTCTTTGATTTTTTTAATGTTTGTTGATTGATTCTTTTTTTAAATATATTTCCAACATGATTCTTTTATTAAATATATTTCCAACGTGTATTTTACAGCTCAGTGCAAAACTGTACCATAATCTTGATATTCGTATCTCAGAACAGGACATAATTGGACACATATACCCAAGATAGATCATACACTGCATGCCGGGCACTGCCAGTGCCTTAAAAGAACGTCACATTGCCTTAAAAGGATGTCCACGTCGCAGTCCACGTTCTCGTCGTGCAAATCTAAATCCCTAATGTGTTTCCGTGGTCCGGCCAGGGAGGACCTCCCTGGTCCGGCCAATCTCGTAATTATATTGTCATGCATGATGCGCACAATTTTTACTACAGTGTATGTGCTTTCTACGTCGACTAAATGCACAGACGGTACATGTATTATTTCATGCTTTAAAACAAAAGTTGGTGACATATATAACGCTGAACTGAACAACAACAAAGTTACACGCGATCTTACAAGGCACATGTACCGGTAAATATGTTTTTTTTTTTTCGTTTTTGTGTTTTAATTTGATATAAATTTGTGACGCTAATGATTTTTAAAATGTGCGGCGCTTGTACTACTACTAGCCTAACTCCAGGGAGCTCCGACGCCGACGGCGTAGGCGTCGGAGCTCCCCGGAGTTACTACTAGCCTTGTTCAGAATCATATCCCTACGACCCTAGACTAGGCTACTTTGACCCAGTAACTCCGGCGTAGAGATCCCCTACTAAAACAGACCTAAAAATCAAGTAAATATTCATATTTTCTTCAAATAATGGCCATGATGTAAAAGTCCTTGTATTTCTTACCTGTTTCGTGTCAATTTTCTTATCTTTTGTGGAGAATTTTTCTGAAAAACGAACACTTTAGTATACACTTTCTGACGGTTTCTCACAAGTTTCACGGCAAACCACTGCACAATACAAGTGCATACCGATGGCGGGTTAAGTTGCGTGCGGGCGAGCGCCTGCCTAAAGTTATCTACGCTACCGTAATGAGGATCTGAGACAGCATCATTACTACCGGTACTTCTTTACATTTCGAAAAAATATGACGAAACCCGCTGTTTGAATCGTTTTCCTATGTAGGATCTGGAGCTCTGACGCCTTTGCATCTTGTGTCTACATAATATTCTGAAGTTATATCATGGAGATGATTAAGTAAATTACGATGGACAAATCTCAACAAATTATTCACTCAGAATAATACATTTCAAATTTCAAGACTCACCGATGTTTCTATCAAAAGTTACAGCCCCTTCAATTCCCTACAATATTCATCCTCATTTTTGTCAGAATCGACAAAAAAGACGTACACGCAGATCGAGTTATGTTGTTTTGCTAAATATAGCAAACAACTGAATTGCGCAATATGCAAGTGTACACATACGCGTGCAAGCGTACGCGTGTTGTAAACTGGATGCGCAACTCAAGGTGATCGGCAATCCATTGTCTTCAATGGGCACCCACTTCCGGGTTCGTAAACATGCGGTCGATGCATATTCATGTGAAGATTTTACGCGCTATCACCATGGGTTCGGCCGGCGCGGAGCTCACGCCTCCCTACTTTGCTGATCCGAAAAATGTGGGGAATGGTATTTTCAAACTGTAATCGCTTGTGATCCCTTATGCCTGGATTACATTTGGTCTGCGATTAGTCTACGGAGCCCGTATCCTGCCCATATCCTGCCCATATCCCCTTTTCCTTGCTGCCTCCGTACGGAGGCAGGAGGCGGCCGTGAGATTTTCGTACGGATTCACGGGCTCCGCGGCCTCTACGATTTTGTTTCGCAGAAAGTTATACAAATTTGAAAAATCGTAAGCCCGTAGTCCATAGACATGTCGTAGGTGTCATTGCACATCCCCGCACGGGGATCGCGCGGAGGACTCGCGCTGACCGTGCAGCAAACGCACAATTTTTAGGTGAATATGGAGGCAAAAAAAAGCTTCAAAACGGCACGGCTGCTGCACGGTCACGCGCCTTCTCCGCGCAACCTTTGCACGGAAGCTGCACGGGCTCGCACGATTTCCGTGCGGAGGCTGCAGAAACTGCACGGCTACTGCATTGAAATTGCACGATTTCCATACAATCTCCGATCAGTCTCCGTACGGATTTGTCCCGGCCTGCCCCCGAGGGCCAATACAAGAAATGGCACGATGCTCGTAGATAATGTAAACACAAACATCGTAGCCCGTAGCCTCCTACGATGCCCCTAAAATCGCACGATGGGGCGGATAACATCTTTCCATCGAGCCTTGTACATGTCCTTCAGCATTACCACTGGCTCCTGTACGTGTCAATCTTTGATTTGAGACGATGATGACCCCTCAGGTCTGGACATATGGGCCCGAATTCACAAAGGAGGTTTGTCGACAAACCTAGGTTTATGTGCGTCATATGACGCGTTTCGATGCGTTTCAGACCAAGGTTCAGACACACCTTGGTCTGAAAAACGCGTCATATGACGCACATAAACCTAGGTTTGTCTACAAACCTCCTTTGTGAATTCGGGCCATGATGTTGATACTCGCATATGCTTCGGTCTGCTTTGAGTCTATTGAGTTTAGCGATATCTGTATCATGTGGAATTCACGTTCCTCACTGTCTGGCTGGTTTGTGTCGTCTGTTTCAATTTCGTCAACCTTACGCGGGTTCCTGCCTTAATTGAGAGGATGTATGCCTATATACTGCCTGTTTCTAGACTGACTCTGCTGCGAGCCCCACCTGTCTTGTGATGGTGGACGTCTAGGAGGGATCTTGGATTTATCTTTTTTTTTGTCTTTCGGTACATTTTTGCCCAGTTTCACATTGCACAGGTCTCTGAAGGCTGGACACCTCTTTGGAAGGTGTGAAAGACCACAGTTCTTGCCCTTCTGCCTACAGTCATGACTAACAGCATCAATGTTCCCACTTCCTTCAATGGTGTGGAGCGTCTGCAGGCACTGTTTACCAACTTGAATGGCCTCATATTTGCGGCCTTCTTCAAGAAGCTTATCAACAGAGAACCGTAATTTCTCTTTGTCGAGTAGATCTTTCTGAAATGACTTGAGTTGTGTAGATGAAAAAATCAAGCACACGTGGGACTAAAATTTGGTCACAGAGCTTAGATCACGAGGATGTTTTGCATTCAAATAATCTATCATTGATAAAAAGAAACCAGCAATGTTGATATGAAAAACAATGGCTTGAAGTAACTTTAGATGACTATGTTTTTCGTATTTTCTACCGAATTCCACAAGATAAATCATGTACAGCGAGAGAAAAGCTGTACATTTTTACATAAGTAGTAGTATGAATTTGCAAACATGAATTGGGATCAATTGAAACTGCATGAGTATCGTAAATTTTATGACAGAGGGGGAGCATCCTTTTCAGTTTTTATCTAACTTATCAGTCACAAACACATCTGAAAACCATAGCAAAGTTCATCACCACAAGCATGTGATTGGTAATATTCTCTTGGGTTTCAGATGGAGTTAATAAAGCTGTCTGCATGTATACCAGCGTGATATGAGCTTGATGTTCATTTAAAGCATACACATGTAGCCATTATTTTTTTTCTTCTCAAAACAGCTGTCATGTCAAAGCATTTATATCAATTGAATATACGACACGATAGATGGTGTCTTTGATTTCTTAGCATATCAATTTTCACTTTTTGATTGGACATGTGTTTAATCAGTAAGTCTGTAGTAAATGTGATTTCCTGTCTCTTATATTTGTTATTGCTGTTTTTATTTTTGTGTTTTTCCCTTTAATTGGCAGTTAAAATTATGAAAAGGAGAATCAGAAGAACATGCATCTTGTGCGGTGAAGTAATAAACCTCATGTCTCAACATGTCACCCGAAAGCATGCTGGGATGAGCACCCTAGAAAGAAAAGAATATAGGGAGAAGATGCTTAGAGAGTAAGTAATTGTATCTGTTTCACTAACTCTTATCTATAATATCCTTGTATAGTTTAAAGTTATCCAAACCTCAATGCTTGCTTCTCTATTTTTTTTTAAGGGCTTGTGATTTAGTAGAGGGATTTCCTAGTGGTGTTGCCCATGCACCCCTTTACTTCAACTTTCACTTCATAAACTGCATGAGGGCGGGGGCATTGTTTGAAACTGTCAGAAGGACTAGATCACCAACGTCTCAAAGTTTTCACTCTTCTTGTCAGTGTTTCACAAAACTGTTCTGATGACGTAACCAAAGCCAACTGTCACAATTAAAAGATTTGTTAATCTGTAATATTTCATATTTTGAATGCCAGGACAAACCAGCTTTTAGCTAGTCCTTGGGCACCTGGAAATTTCAAACATAATTTCTTGATCTTCTATCACTCTTTTTATTCAACAGGTCATGTTTCCTTTTCAAATTATACAATCACTTATCATTATCATGTTCTTATAATGGTTTAACTCCCTACCTATAAAATGAGATAAATGTTATTTGTTCACACATACATCATGGAACTGGCAGAGAATATAGAACTGCCTGTGAAGTGCCTGTGAAGACATTTCATAACATTTAATATCATGTATCAACCGTCTAGTATAGTTTTATTTTTTCCTCTCTTAGGACACCTATCCAGTGTATAGCTAAGGCTGGGACATGCACCCAGAACAAGAAGAAGAGAACCCTCCTGAAATGCCCTTTGTGCTCTACACTGGGCATCAGGATGGATAACCATCTGGCTAAGATTCATTACATGAGAAGAGGATCTCGCACAATGAAAACTCTTCTCGCCAAAGCCAAAGGTAAGTTTGGTCGATACTTTAAATAATTATGTATGTTCACTCTACAAAAATGTGTTGATTGAGTGAGATGTTAAAACTATTTCATGATATAAAATGAAGTCTCTCGTCTTGATGCCATGCTGTATCTTTCATCTCATGAAAAAGTGTTTCCATATTAGCAATGGAAAAGAAAACATTATCAATATGTGTTTCATCTCACCCTAAAGCATTACCATGAAAATATATGAGAATTTGAATGAAAATTTACTTGATAATCATCTGTATTCAAGGCCTAAATGGTCTCAATCCAAAAATACCCTGTCGTCAAGATGCCATTTTAACTTTTGAGGAGTGAGATGGCCTAATGGACTCAAGGAGATCCCAGATTGGAAACCAAATCGATGTGTTTGTGTCCTTTGGTGCGGCATTAATCCCCATTACTAATTAGTTCATCACACGCTAATCTTGAAAACTATTAAAAATGGTTTTTAAAATTGTTCCATTTGAATCAAGGATATATCTCTTAAAAATGCCTGGTTACCCTCATTTTTATGCCTCCGCTACAAAGTAGCCGGAGGCATTATGTTTTCTGGTTGTCCGTCCGTCCGTATTTCAAGAACCGATTGATGGATTACCGCCAAACTTGGGTCATGTATGTATCTTGCCAAGCTAATGAGCTGATGAGATTTTGGGGTCATAAGGTCAAAGGTCAAAGGTCACAGGGCTCATTATGTATGCAAAAATAGCTCGTGATCGCGTTATCTCAAGAACCGATTGATGGATTACCGCCAAACTTGGGTCATGTATGTATCTTGCAGAGCTAATGAACTGATTAGATTTTGGGGTCACGAGGTCAAAGGTCAAAGGCCACAGGGCTCATTATGTATGCAAAAATAGCTTGTGATCCTGTTATCTCAAGAACCGATTGATGGATTCCGCCAAACTTGGGGCATGTATGTATCTTGCAGAGCCAATGAACTGATTAGATTTTGGGGTCACGAGGTCAAAGGTCAAAGGTCACAGGGCTCATTATGTATGCAAAAACAGCTTGGGATCACACTATCATTAGAACGGGCGGACGGATTACCATCAAACTCGAGACATGTATGTATCTTGCAGAGCCATGTACATGTATATGAAAAATAGCTTGTAATCACGATATTCTGAGAATCCGTTAATGGATTACAATCAAACTTGAATATTAAACATTGCTTCCGTTTTGGTTTGTAAAATTGCTCTATGGCGGAGGCATCATTTTCGAATGCACGCAGTCAAAGTTCCATCTAGTTTATTTCATTTTTTATGTACGTTCTGATATAACGAGATATCGGCTATGCCAAGGAAAATCAATTGGTCCTGACGGCCTTGTTATACCGAGTTTCCCCTGTACCAGTTAAAAGGGCCAAAAGGGAGGTATGTATTGTCGCCATTTTGCTCACCATAGTTTTGCACACACCTACAGCATACAGAGACAGTTATGTTGTTAACCAAGAAAACACAAATAAAAGGTGCCACTGAGGAGCAGCCACTGCAATGATATTTGATTGTGATTGTGTTATTTAATTTAATTTAATTTAATTTAATCGTTTCCAAATATTATAGATGCAAGACAGGATAATGGTACAGAGAATTGTCAACTCAGCTATGATGTTGATTGATTGAGTTTTCAATAGGGTGGATTCACATTTAACAGCGCCCCTACTGGCCAGCCGTGACATGTCAATGTTTCAGCTTGCGGGTCCACATCTTTCAACCAGTGCAGCGCAGCTAAATGCTAGCAACTGATCAAAATGATCAAAGTCGTTCGAACTGGTAAAATTCTTTCAATGAGATAGATTGTTCTGATAGCAGCGCACATTTCTATGTTCAATTTGGATTCCAAAGCCCACCCATCAATTGACTCTGACTGAAAGTTAGGCCTGATTTTGTATAAAAATCAGTACAAATGGTCAGGTTTTCCAAAAGTGACCAAAATGAATATATTGTTGATGGGGATCAATTTGACCACATGTTCTAGCATCAGGGCACCTTTTCCATAGAATAGGCCCATCAAATCTCCTTTGCTGATAATAATGATCAGAGAAATTACCCCTCACCAAAAGTGACCCCTTTGGCCCAGAAATGGCCAAAATGACCAAAAGGGTGAATAGGGTCAATACGATATCAATGATATTTTTTGGAATCAAGAGCAAAATTTTACACTGGAAAAGCTATTCAAACCTTCCCCACCAAAATATCAGATTAAATCCCCTCATATCCTAGGGTATATAACAATGCCACAGCTGATATCTTTGTCAACCTTTTCCCACAGTGCATCACTAATCATTAGTGTCATGGTGAATTTGTTGCTATCAGCATGGTCTAGTGTTTTTTGTGTGAGTTTGATTTTCAGTTTGATAACAATGAAAATCTAACCCATATGACCTTTGCATTTTTTAACTTCCTTATCTACAACAACTTCATGACCAGTTATGATATATTCATTACCCCCTTTTGAAAACATGTATAAACTAGACCTTAATTCGTCGTTGAGACGAATTAGGTGATCCGTTATGTAATTTTAAGTCGTTCCTCTCTTTGGCAATTAGATGTGATTATTTCATAAAAGAGTCGATCTGCATTAAAGGAAAGCTTTTCTGAGAGGGTCCATGCTGAGACATGGCTGCGAGGGCGAATCCAAACACCACAACAACGTAAACGCAATGCATGCAGCACATGAATTCAAACATGCAGCACACATAATATATACATGTACTGCACGAATGCGAGTGCGCAGTACATGATCATGCAATTGGCAGTACAGCATTGTACAGAAACAGCCATTATACGGCTCTTACAATTGGACTATTCGCATCGCTCATGGTGCACGCCTTCATCATTTACCAAATGTATGGAGTGCTAGCTAACACATATCCCTAACAATACCCTTAATTATATGAAAGTACATGCAAATGGCGTGTGTGAATGATTTTGAAAAAGAGTGTGAACATGGGCTTTTAAAAAAGCCGGGTAAAATATGTTTCTGGGCCATAACTTTTTGATAACCTCATCAATTAATTAATTGGCACACAACTGTTAAATGGCCTGAAACATGTTATTGACAAGTTTCATGGGACTAGCTATAATTGTTTCAGAGTTATGACAAGTTTAACATATTTTGCGTATTTTTCAAAGAACGCCATCTTGTTCGCTCTGCATGAACCTACTCAAATTTTTTTTTAGAAAGCGCATATCTTGACCTAATTACATTTGAAAAAGGGTACGAATCGGCTAAAGGATTATTGAGTTGTAAAACTTCAAAAATATTCATTTTCGAAAATTGAGAGGCTGCTATCCAAAAATGTAAGCAATATTGAATTTTTTTATTTTTTCAGATTATTTGCCATGTTACGATATATTAGTGGTATAAGTTTCATGTCGAAATTATATTCAATTACAAAGTTATTAAAGATTTACATTTTTCAAGGTCATTCTCACTTGTTACAATATTGGACAAGTGATAACGTAATGAAAATGACGTCACATCGAGTCTACGTCCACAAACCGAATGTAGGACAACCCATGCACTAACTTACGGTCTTCATTAGAAGTCTGTACGACATTCTGTTGTTGAGATATTCATGGTCGAAAGAAATGCATGAAAAACAACAAAATGGCGCCTGGAAGGTGACGTGACCATTTTTTCGAAAAAATCTCAAAGTTATGTTCTGGACATTGACTTGACACATCATGTTATGTAATTTCATTGATTTAGCTCTTTCGACTATTGAGATATTTGCCGAACAAATTTACATGAGAGAATAAAAATAAATAAATAATATTAATAAAGAAGATAGAAGAAACTTGACGAAATTAAGAGGTGATCCATTGGATCGCTACGCGACGGATCACCTGATTAACCCCTGCCCCACAGAACCATCCCAACATTTATGACCACTACTGCGATTCCAATTACCCAATATACATGTACATGTACTCAGGGGTCCATCTTGGATCGCCCCTATTATCGGACTCCAATATGTCCGAAGAGTCCAGACCAAATCAACGTCAGAATGGAGTTATGTCTGACCTTTCACCTCATCATGTTCACCACCTATTAACCCCTGTCCCAGAACAATCCCAACATTTTTCACATCGGGAGAGGTCACCGCAACCGCAGCAGCAGCAAAGATCAAGGGTCGAGGTCACTGAACCAGAGCAAGAGGTCAGGGGGCGTGTTGACTCTAATCTGAAGTTAATGAATAAAAGCGATGCATATGCAGCCCACTGCTCCAAGGTCAGCTTTACACCAATTCCTAAAGCCGGTATGTAGATTTCTAAAACCTGTTAGGAAAAATACAATAGATTTTTAATTAATTTATATTTGACTTTCGTTGTAAAAGGAAGTGCTTGAAAGACTCCTTAACCAAGAGGGAATGTTTGAGTTAAGTTGTTCCCATGGTCTTGGAATTCTCTTGAAAGAGGTACTTAAGCAGGAGTGAAATGTGCTGGAGAAGGAGGCAAATTTATTGAATTAACAGACCTAAGAAGAAAAAAAATCAGTACCCCATTCGTGATCTAATAGGTCATGAGTTGGCATTTGCCGATACATGCAATCCTAGTGTAATTATTATACAGAAATTAATAAGTGGCACCAATGTTTTCCTAGGGTCAGTTTGGTACAACCACATTGGTGATTTAGTCAGCAAGCTAGTCCATCAAAAGGTTTATGTTTTTCTTTTTCTGTTGCAGGTTCCAGAGCAGATTCCTCATCGACCTCATCGACCTATGACCTGCACCCAGTGTCAGGGGCAGGGGAAACGCTTGATGACCCTCCACCTGTACAGAGAACCACAAAACAGGTAACGGCCGGCCGGCCGTTAGAACTTAACCTGTTCATATCCATTACACATTTGTTAAAAGAGTCTCAATGAACCATTGTTGATACTACTCAATCTGCCTTAATTGGAGACCACCTGTGAAGATCGAAAGACCACTTGTCTATATAGACCGCTCTTCTTGTCTCACTTGTTTGAGCTATATGTATGTATACATTTCACTGTATGAAATCATGTTGATGCTGACACTGTCAACATAATAGTGTGAGCTAAAATGATGATTTACTTGGCCAAGAGAAGATCATTGGTGGATAAAGAATTGGTGCATGGTATCTTTAACCTATTCCCACTGCCTTCTGCCTGCCCCCCCCCTCTTGCTTCTGTTGACAAATACAAACTTATTTCGTCACAACTGTTAACTGTTGTCACGATCTAACTCTGTGCTGATATGATGACTTTAATTCATCCTTCTCATCTTGTAATACTGACTTCTCACTCTTCTATCTATTTATCCAACAGAGTGAAGCAACCTCAGCCCCAGGAATGAGCCAGAGTACCTTCTTAGACAGTCTCCTCGATGTTGTGGACAGATACTGGAATGGCAGCAAGTCTCTCCATGCACATTCAAAATTCCAAGGTATGGCGGTTACATGGAGTCCATAGTGTTGGCCAAATCTAATGATTTTTTTATTAATGTGTGTGAATAAACCAGTTAAATATATATATTAATGTTGGTGACCAGTCACACAGAGAGAAATATTCTCCACAGTGTGAACTGTGATAGATAAATTGGATAAAGTCCCCAAATGCATTAGATGAAAAACAAACCCCATCTCTTCTTTAAAAACTAGATATTTTCTAAGAGAAAATCTGTCATTCTAATGCACAATTAACTTAATTTAATTAAGGGGGACCAATCCCCCTTCCCAGATCAAAAAGTTAAGGGTTAACAAGAATAAGGAAAAACATGATTTTATATCAAAGTCAAAGTCAATTTCCATGCACTTGCAAGCATGTATAGGTGCATCTATTAGTCAATTCATGAGTTTCCCATAGCTTTATTTAAGGTGTATATAAACTTGCAATATATCCCTACAGAAGTAATATTTTAATAGAGTATGTCGATCAGGCCTAAAAAAAAAAAGATCTTGTATTTCCCTTCGCGACCGACCCAAAAATCTGAAAATCAACGGTCGGCTTTTAAAAAAGTTTTTGTTTTTCACCGGTTTTTAATTATTTTTTTAATGAATACAAAAGTATGTATTTTGTTTGTTTAAATGGGATATAAATGCAAAAATCATCAAATTATTCCCAAATTCTCACTCGTCTTCTGCCCTAGTTTCAAAATCCTGCTAGCGTAAACATGCAAGTAGACCCAGGTCTCGTGTACGTGTACTGAGCTAGAAACCAGGGAGATTTGGGCGACGTTCCCTTTTTTGATTTTTTGGGGGGCGACGGTCGCTGTTTAGAGTTTTCAACGGAAAGGCTCACAACACTTTATTCATGACACATTTTGGAGGCACTAAAAAAAAAAAAGGTAAAAAAAAGAAGAAAAGATTTCCAACTGACCGACCAACCCATGTTTTGGCACCTAAAGCCAAAGGGCAATATAACATCTTTTTTATGCCTCCCCTGCAAAGTAGCCGGAGGCATTATGTTTTCTGGTTGTCCGTCCGTACGTACGTCCCGTTCTCGTGATCGCGTTATCTCAAGAACCAATTAATAGATTACTCCCAAACTCGGGTCATGTATGTATCTTGCAGAGCTAATGACGTGATTAGATTTTGGGGTCACGAGGTCTAAGGTCAAAGGTCACAGGGCCCATTATGTATGCAAAAATAGCTCGTGATCGCGTTATCTCAAGAACCGATTGATGGATTACGCCAAACTTGGGTCCTGTATGTATCTTGCAGAGCTAATGAACTGATTAGATTTTGGGGTCACGAGGTCAAAGGTCACAGGGCTCATTATGTATGCAAAATAGCTTGTGATCACGTTATCTCAAGAACCGATTGATGGATTACCGCCAAACTTGGGTCATGTATGTATCTTGCAGAGTCAATGAACTGATTAGATTTAGGGGTCACGAAGTCAAAGGTCACAGGGCTCATTATGTATCTCAAAATAGCTCGTGATCGCGTTATCATTAGAACCAATAGATGGATTACAATCAAACTTGAATTTTAAAAATTGCTTCCATTTTGGTTTGTAAAATTGCTCTATGGCGGAGGCATCATTTTCGACTGCGTGCAGTTGAAGTTCCATCTAGTTTTTTTAGGCCTCAGTATGGAACCTCAAATATTTAGAGCAAATTATGTTTTGACAATAGATTGCTCCCTTTAAACTATGTACACTATCATCTCGCCTCAGCTCAAGCCCAGTCACTTCTAGAGAAACTTTTAACAGATCACTCAGCCACCAGCCAGGAGCATATAGATCGGCTTCAGCTGGATGTGGCACGCCATGCACAGGAGAATGTCTCCCTAAATAACAAACTGGGCCAACAGGCCACGGCAGCGTCAGGGTCACAACTTGAGAGGTTGTTGGATATATCACAGAGAGATGTGAGTGCTTTTTCCATATGCAGCTAAATAAATGTTTGGAGACCATATGGTTAGTTTCTGTATTCTAAGTAGTGTAATAATAAAGCAGTGCACACTTTTTTAAAATAGTAAAATGTGCCTGTGAGGGTAGAACTTACTCCCGCAAGTTTATTTTGAAATACCTTTTTTTTTTAGGAATCGCAGGTTAAGTTGGCTATTTTTTTTCTTCTTGAGGGCACTGAAATAAAAATGTATTGTTAGGATTCAATTCAATTTCAAATTGATATTCTATGAGCAAACATTCTGAGGCAAGATTCTGTTCATGTAGACAAATATAAATACATCTTTTATGCATTATATATAGACCTATGCAAACACAAATACATCTTCTTCAGGGAGCCAGATTCATTCTACATTTAACTGATGCGCTTTTGACTCTCGGCAGATGAACAGTTCATAAGAATAACATTAATTTGGTAATGCTGAACAATGTTATTTGCAGATAAATGTAGTAAACATTAATTTTCTTGTATGAATGTCAGGATCAACTGTGTCTACTTGAGCTCCAGGAGGTGACAGAGGAGACAGAGGAGAACAAACAGCAGCTCCAGGTCCAGCTCCAAGTCACAGGTAAAAAAATACAACCTATTGGTGCTAGCAGTTAGCTATGGCAATGGAATTAGAATGCCCGATATTACCTTCATAATCTGTCTATGAAATGAAGAACCGTTTACAAGGTCGTACTTCAGAAAAAATACTATCAGACGACTGAAATGAAATATTTTATTCTTGTTTAAAGATAAAGACCAGTTCTGGTCATGCGATTGCATTGTGAAAGAAACGTTGTGGAATCGATCAGAAAAGGTTGATCATCTAGCATATAAGTATTGATGTGTACTGCAAGGTTCTGGAATCATCAAAATGATTAGAAATTTGACCCAGTCTTAGTAAAGTTACAAGCACTGTACACAGAAAGATGTATATGGGACTATGCAACACGTGCGCGACACATGCGCGATATCTATCAGGTCCAACTAGATATAATAATTTACCAAATATATCAATTAGTAGGCGGTTTCCCGACTTTCCCGGCAAAATTTGTATCATCACGTATTAGTCAAAACAGATTCTTTCACATGATTGGTAATGAGAGCTTCCATTTCATTTTTTGAGAGGGGGGCATTTCCAAAACTGGTCTTTACCTGTAATACATATAGATAGGATCAACCATTTCTTGAAACATATTGGTAGCAATTCCTGTTCTATTTTTGTTCTGGTCGATCTGTATCCATTTGGCTCAACATTATAGTTGGCAGTATCAGATAGTCAGTACCACTGCATGTTCTCTTTGACTGTTTGGGCTTTTGAATAAATGGAAGATGGGTAGATAAACAAATAACAATTCACATTTAGTTTACATACACATGTGATAGCAGGAGAATAAGGACTCAAGGATTCAGTTCAGATGTCTGTCTTGGACATTGGATGTGTCATTGGATGTGGCATGGAATGCGTTATGGCAGTGGCTAATTAATGGTAGTGGCTCAGATAGGGATAGATGTACATATATATTCTCATTCATTAAGTAAAATATGCATCAGTCGTACAGAATTAATTTGTGTTTGCTTCTTGTCTCGTAGAATCTCGTAGACAGGAGAAGCAGGAGAATGAGAAGCTCAAAGTACAGCTCCAGGAGCTTGTTACTATGCTGCAAGAAAGCCACAAGTAAGTTGTTTTTCAATTAAAACAAAACTAATTCAAATTCTACATTGTCTTGCATGACATAAGGCCTGGTGCACACGCATGAGTGAATATTTTAAAATCAGTCTGCCTGTTAATTGATTGGTAATTAGTGAAATAGTTCATACAGTTAAAATTTGTATTCATGTATATAGGTTTTGGTGATTTCCAATGCAAACTAAATGGAGGCATATACCTTCTCCAGTGTGGGATATTTATGACTTGTATGACTTTATTTGTTTACTTCTCTGTAGTACACCTTTGAGTGGTGATACAATAATGATTTTTCATCAATGATGTGTTAAGTCTGTAGACTGGAAATGTTGTCCAAATGCCTTGAAGACTTACACAGAATTCCCCAGTGAAACAATGTTCAGGTCATTTTTTTATGAAAGTATTCTTAGTTATTGTTCATCTGTTTTCTCATACAGATCCTTAGTGACCACCAATGACCATCTCCTCAAAGAGCTGGATGAAACCAAACAGAGGCACATGGAAGAAGTCAAGCGACTCAACTGGTCTTACCACCAGCTCAAACAGACCATGGATATCACGATGCCCCCCATCTACGCCCCTTCCCAGAGCACCACCACCTCCCATCAACCCCAGGGCGGGGCAGTCAATGGGTACAACAGAGGGGAGGAGAGTCCTACCACGCAACCGGGGTGTGGTAGCTACTCTCATGAATTTGAAAAATATTTGAAGCGTTCAAGATGTAGGACTGCCCTTCCAAGTTGTATGAGATAATTATCTTGTGTACTTAAACAAATTTAACAGCTTGTGTGAAATGGCATATACATGTATATGGTTACAAAGACTTTCATCATAAACTGTTTGTGATTGATGATTAGGTAATTAGGTGATTTGCAGTTTCAGCGAACATCGTTTATTGAAGTATATCACAATGAACATGGTTGTTTAATAGAAAAAAGTAAATACATCACATTGTATCAGTATTTCCCTTTAAAAGCTGATTTTGTGAAAGGTCAAAGGGCGTTTGATAGGATATGGATGCATTTCAATTAATTTCTAAACATTCATGTCTCATGAGAGTTTATCATTAGCTACAACCCATCAAAACATTCCTGCATACCCTAATTTGATTGTTATTAGCTTTTATTCTTATCTTTAATGTGCAAAGTAAATTGATCTTGCCTTGATATTCTTTGAACTACAGTATTATTTTGTTTAAGATTATTATTTATAAATGTTTTTGTTTTTTGCTTTTAAAATGGGCCCTATTTTGGTTCTGGTTTGAAAAACATTTTTTTTTAATTGTGTACATTTAGGGAGTATATTGAAATATTTGATGATAGTTCAAAAATATTACATAATTGGAATGCATCATTAAAAGTAAATATTAATGAATGTACCTACATATCATCTCTTCCCTTTCTTCTCTTTCTCATTCCCACCTCTTCCTTTTCTTCTCTTTCTCTTTCTCATCTCTTCCTTTTCTTCTCTTTCTCATTCCCACCTCTTCCTTTTCT
The DNA here is from genome assembly GCA_037976565.1 of Mesocentrotus franciscanus. Taxonomy (NCBI): domain Eukaryota; kingdom Metazoa; phylum Echinodermata; class Echinoidea; order Camarodonta; family Strongylocentrotidae; genus Mesocentrotus; species Mesocentrotus franciscanus. The sequence goes on along the minus strand of CP137676.1, from coordinate 29,669,843 downwards.
TCTCTTTCTCATTCCCACCTCTTCCTTTTCTTCTCTTTCTCATTCCCACCTCTTCCTTTTCTTCTCTTTCTCATTCCCACCTCTTCCTTTTCTCCTCTCTCATTCTAAATTCTCCCCTTTTTTGTATTGCTCCTGTGTGTTTGTGTATGATTGTGGGTGTGTGCATTATATGTTGGTGATACCTGCTGATAGTAAATGGTCGGTCTAGTAAGTTTTATTTATTTTGCTATTTAATTTGATATTGTGTTTACCTTGTTAGGGGCCTCGTGTACAAGCACTAGTTGCTTCTTAGAGATCCTAGCCTATTATTTATTCCGTATTTATTTATGACTTGTAATGTTATTGTATGATGCCAAATAAATTGAATTGAATTGAATTTTTAGGTATATCTGTGTGGAAGATATATTTCACTTTACTTCTTTTCCATTTAGTACAAAAGAGCGAGGAGTAAATAGCCATCTCATATTTGTAAGCCTTCAAAGAAGCTTTAGATGGATAAATATCAAGTTTGAAGTCATCAGTTTCTTTGTTATGTTTTACACAGTTTAAACTTTGCTGCACTATCTTCAGAACATATGCAATTGTTTATTTGACAAAATGCCAGAACATTTGTCTTTTTTTATCACAGTTTTTACAGCGTGTTGTTGCTGTTGTGCTATCCATTTTATTTTTTTCGGGTAAACATTGCACATAATTACATTCCAAACTGGTCAGTATCATTTTGCTAATATTGTCATGATGATTAAGTTTCTGAAGAGTGTGAAATTATGGAAAATAAACTTGATGTTTCACTTGTACTCCTTCCATGGTTCAACACTTGTCATATTTCAGTGCATTCTTCAGTAATTCAATTCAATTCAATTCAATGTATTCAACCATTTATAAATCATACATAAAATGTTATCATATACAAAGTAATAAAGGTTAGGAGCCCTAAAGAAGCAAAAGCTTGTTAACAGGGCCCCTTGAGCAAATTATACATACATGAAATAAATCTTATGATACAAATATTCAATCATCAACACACATACACATACGCGCATTTGCACACACACATCTAGAAGGAAAGGAGAAGAAGAAGAAGAAGTAGTAGGAAACGAAGAAGAACAAGGAAAGAAAGAGAATTGTATATAAATGCTGATGACGCCATATGGTTCAACACTCCGTGGTCAAAACATGACTGATCACGGAGTGTTGAAGGTAAGAATCTATCAGCCATGTACAAAAATCTAAACAAGGGTAACTCAGCCAGTATGTACATGTACTACAATATTGCCAATAACGAGAGATTTACGACAAAGCGTTTTAAACCTCGACAATGTAGTACTACCCCGAATTTTCAAGTCTAGTTCATTCCATGCTTTAACGCAGTTGACACGAGAAGAATTTAAGCCCATAGTGGTTTTGTAGAGTGGTTGATGAAAGGAATGACTTTGTCTTGTGTCATACGAATGAATAGAGGAATTAAAAGTGAACATGTCATTGAACAAGAATAGCAGTAAACCATTGTTATATTTATACATAAACAGAAAATTGAGCAAAATACTGTCCGTAACGGGCAAAATATTCAGTTGACGAAATAAAGGTCCACTTGGACTTCGATAGTGAAAGTTTGATATCAGTCTAATTACTTTCTTTTTAAAAAATAATTTCAACCTAAGAATGTGGTTTTTGTTATGAATAGCCCCAGACAATATTACAATACGATAAATAAGGCAAGATAATACTATCATAAATAGTGATGAGTATAGTTCGAGGTAGCTCAATCTTGATACCACACCAATGCCTCTTGAAATCTTTGAACAAATGTTAGATGTATGAGGCTTCCATGAAAGAAATTCATTGATAGTGACACCAAGAAAAGAAAATTTGTCAGTTCTCATGATTTCACGTCCACCGATCAATAATGAATGGACATCTTTCGGGACCCTCCTGCTCCTTGATCTAGAAAATCGCATACCTAGTTTTGTCAAAGTTCAATGACAACTAGCTTACAGCAAAGCCAGGTATACAGCTTTTGTACTTCACTGTTTGCTAATGATATTAATTCAAGAATATTTTGAAGAGATATTATGAAGCTTGTATCATCAGCAAACAATGAATAATGAAATAATGCTGACGAATTTATAATGTCATTCATATAGACAAGAAATAGAACAGGACCCAAAACAGAGCCTTGTGGTACACCACATTGAACATTTTGCAATTTAGATTTAACACCATTGATCACCACCTATTGTTGCCTATTTGACAAATAATCTTGAAACAAATTCAAACAATTCCTCTTACACCATAGTGTGATAGTTTATTGAGGAGTATTTGGTGATCAATGGTGTCAGATGTTTTAGGTCTAGAAATATACCCAGACAAAAAGCTCCTTTATCAAGATTTTTCAAAAGGATATCAGTTAAAGGTACTATGTCCCATTTGCAGGCCAAAAAAATGAAAAGGTTAAATTCCAACGGCATTTGAAAGACAATACTAATTTAGAACTTCACTAAAAAAAGGGGGGCTTGAAAATGTCTTTAAGTGGGAAAATAACGACTATTAGTTGTCGAATTGACTTAGGAGCTATAGAGCCAATAAGTAATAGTTTGATTTTTCAGACCATTGTACCGAATGCTCGTACGTTTTATGCTGTGCAAAAATTCAATCAGTTTAATTTTTGCCATTACAAGAAGTGGGTTATTGATGTAGACAAATGCTCATACACCCTTTACAGCTCATGTTATGTATATGTTATTACCAAAGATGAAAAAAGCCAGTCAGTCACTCAATATAGTGTCTGACGGTGAAGTCTAGCAAGTAAACGGGTTTTCTTGCATAATTTGAATATTAGGACACTGCTAACGTTTAAATTTCACAGCTGCAAAAGGGACATAGTATCTTTAAATCCGAAACATCCATATCAGTAATAGAGTTTTTGCGAAACCCGAACTGCTGTGCTATCAAATATTTATTTTGTTCAAAATAGTTATACAATCGTTCATGAATAATCTTTTCCAGTAATTTGGAAAAATTTGGAAAAACTTGGTAGCAAAGCAATCCGTCTGTAATTTTCAATATTCCTTTTGTCATTTTTCTTGAAAACTGGTACTATCTTTGCAACTTTTAAGTTATTTGGTACCACCCAGGGGTGTCGATTTGTATCCGTGGTTGGGGGGATGATAGGTGCCAAAATATTTTCGGCAATGGATCAAAGCAACCAAGAGGTAGAAGCGTGTGGCAGGTGGCACCCCTCCCTTCCAAGTTATTAACTTTTTCAAGTCACCCTCAATAAAGATAACATTTCAGAGAATATAAGAGTGGTAATAAAATTAATAACATGCTAAATGTTAGTCCTGACTCTTGCCTGCAGTGTAGGCCTACCAGACTGATATCATCTATTTTTAAACGAAATTTAGACATTACCAAAAAAAAATCCAATGGTGAGGGATATCAACTTGTGAAAGTATTATGTTACCATGCAGTGGGCAAATGCATTAATAAGCAACCAGGAAATGTTCATGTAGACAGAAATTCTTTATTTCCTGGTGATAGAAACATACATTTTATGAATATTGATGTCTCCAAACAACATTTTATCGTGAAAAACCCATTCCAATATTCTGTGTAAGGAGATCTCCAAAAAACAACAAACTTCCATTATCTCCTTCTTCACCCAGATATACTTATCATACCAGATACGCTCTAAATTATAAGCATAATATTCCCCTAAGGCCCTGACCAGAGCACTATTTTTTTATTTCAAAAACTATAACCAGTCTTAGAAGGTGCATTATTATTGGTAGGGTGTTATAAACAAAACTTCAAACTTAATAACATTCTAACCTTTAAAAACACCTTAACTATCTTATGCCTGTTACGTTTGAATACAATACATATGCCTACATCAGCTTTTCAATAAAAAAAATAAGTTGTGACATAATAATCTTTCTCCAAAATATCGAACTGGAGTATTCTGTTGTATTACTTGTTTTAGAACATGTTGGGCCTGTCTCACATTGCCTTCCATCATTCCATGGCAATTTTCCATGTTTCTTTCAGCTTATTTCTCACTTCTTTTCCATCCACTCAACTAATTCCTGATCATGCATTAACCTCATACCTACCATCACCCATGCCTAAGCTTTTTAGGGAGGGGATCCCGTAAAGTAATTTTGACATTGTAAGAAATAAACATGAGCAATATTTCATTGTAGGTTACTTTAAAGTCAACCTCTTTTTTCATCGCCCATTCACATCAGTTCCCTGAAGGAAATGCTGGAATATATATGTCCCTCTTTCTCTTGTCTTTCTTCCTTTTCTCTTCCCCTTCCTTTTTTCTTCTGCCCGTTTCTTCCCCTTTTCCCTTTTTCCCAGGTAGCAAGCCCATATGGGGCCCATATGGGGATGATCTGGGTCACTTGTGCCATCTGGGCTATTAAATGGAACCCATATATGTATCCCATATGGGGCCAATATTTAGTAACCCATATGGGATCTATCTGGGCCAGCCCTTATGGGTCCCAGATGGGAATGAGCTGGGCGTACACATATGGGTAGAATATGAATATGCCCATATGGGTAACACATGGGAAAATCTGGGTTAACCCACATGGGATATATCTGGGTTAACCAATATGGGTACCAGATGGGATTAAGCTGGGCATACCCATTTGGGCCCAGTTTGGTATGGGTCCCATCTGTCTTATATGGGTTTACCCATATGGGTCCCAGACTCCCATATGCTTCTTGGGTGCAGATGCCTTAGGGCCGCAGATGGTTTTCCATATGGGGCCCATGTTTTAGAGAAATTGGGACCCATGTGGGTCCCACATGGGCTTGCTACCTGGGTTATTATCCCTCATTATCTCTCTCCCACTCTCTACTTCTTTTTTGCACTTTTGCGCTTCGCGCTTAACATTTAGCTCGTTGCTTTTTAACGCTGCGGCTTTGCATTTGGCGCACTGCATTTCTATGATGCTGTTGATTGAATAAATTGAATAAATTCATCAATTCCTGATGAAGCCGTATGAGCGAGAATTCAATTTATTCTTGTCTCATATACGGTTGTCTCATTTACTTCGTTTTCTATTTATATATGTATGTATTATGAAAATGAGATAGCAAAATGTGTATATTGATGGTCATCTTGCGAGTAATAACCATTAACTACTCTCATCGGGCTCTCATCATTAATTTTTCTTCATTTTTTTTTTTGATGGTGAATTATTGGGGGATGATTGTACAGGCCATCACCCACCTGAAATATTGGGGGGATATATCCCCCATACCCCCCCGGGATCGACATACCCAACTCCCACCCCCTGAGAAATGGATTTGTTAAAAATATTACCAAGAGGATCTGCAAAGAAATGTATGCATTCTTTGATAATTCGTGGTGCAATGTCATCAGATCCACTAGATTTCGAAGATTTCAAAGATAGAGCCAGCCAGGGGTGTCGATTTGTATCCGTGGTTGGGGATGATAGGTGCCAAAATATTTTCGGCAATGGATCAAAGCAACCAAGAGGTAGAAGCGTGTGGCAGGTTGCACCCTCCCTTCCAAGTTATTAACTTTTTCAAGTCACCCTCAATAAAGATAACATTTCAGAGAATATAAGAGTGGTAATAAAATTAATAACATGCTAAATGTTAGTCCTGACTCTTGCCTGCAGTGTAGGCCTACCAGACTGATATCATCTATTTTTAAACGAAATTTAGACATTACCAACAAAAATCCAATGGTGAGGGATATCAACTTGTGAAAGTATTATGTTACCAGTGGGCAAATGCATTAATAAGCAACCAGGAAAGGTTCATGTAGACAGAAAATTCTTTATTTCCTGGTGATAGAAACATACATTTTATGAATATTGATGTCTCCAAACAACATTCATCGTGAAAAACCCATTCCAATATTCTGTGTAAGGAGATCTCAAAAACATAGTTCTCATTAGTAAATGAAAAACATATTGCTTTTGGTTCTTCATTTGACTCTCTTCCTTCTTTAATTAAACCAACTGAATCCTCTCTGCGGGAAACTCAATTCAATGAAACAGAATATCACTGATGCAAAATTTGGTTCTCAAAATGACAGAAAATTTCCACTCCTGATCTCATACAAACTGTCTGTTTCTTAAAAACATAATATAAAACTTACGTTCCAACTACCAAACAACAAACTTCCATTATCTCCTTCTTCACCCAGATATACTTATCATACCAGATACGCTCTAAAATATAAGCATAATATTCCCTAAGGCCCTGACCAGAGCACTATTTTTTTCTCAAAAACTATAACCAGTCTTAGAAGGTGCATTATTATTGGAAGGGTGTTATAAACAAAACTTCAAACTTAATAACATTCTAACCTTCAAAAACACCTTAACTATCTTATGCCTGTTACGTTTGAATACAATACATAGGCCTACATCAGCTTTTCAATAAAACAAAAATAAGTTGTGACATAATAATCTTTCTCCAAAATATCGAACTGGAGTATTCTGTTGTATTGCTTGTTTATGTACATACAAAGAGCTTATTTTCAAGAGGCACTAGATCCATGTGTGTAACTTAAGAAAGAACTCTTTGTTTACCCGATTTTGTTCAGGTGTCTGGAAAATTGTTATTAAAAGATGCATGTGTTCATAATTTCTCTCGTAATTTAGGTTAATAATTTTGTTCAAGGTAAATAGAGGAAAATGTATATCATTATCTCCATTTGCTATCAAAAGATTTTGCTCCTTTCGGAAAATAGCTCTTCAAATGTTTTACATGTAGAGATATAAATAAACAAAGAAATGGATGAAATCAATAAAACAAAATAGATACTGAGTATGAATCAGGGAACAAACTGAAAGTTTCGTCTCCTACATGCTGCCATTTGGACAAAACCGTCTTTCTCTTCAATGATACAATATTTTATTACTTTACTTGCATTATGAAAAAACGCATCATCAACCCACATAGTCATAGCTTTAAAATCACTTCAGATTGAACTGGCCAAAAGTCATGTGATATTCTTGCTCAGATGCTTTCCTTTACCTTTAAGAGTTCTTTATATTGAGGAATTGGTTGATAATTTTTTCTTCGCAATAATGCCCAAATTAAAAGAGTTAAACAAATACACGACTGTAACTCCTAGCGCGTTTTGAAAAAATGTTTTAGGAATATCAGGAAATAAAATGAGTGAAAAAAACAAAACAAATAAAGATACAATGACGTGAATTTTAAAAAGGGTGAACGGAAACAACATAACAACTAGTGAACTATCTTATAACTCTCCCACTCTCTACTTCTTTTTGGCACTTTCGCGCTTCGCGCTTAACATTTAGCTCGTTGCTTTTTAACGCTGCGGCTTTGCATTTGGCGCACTGCATTTCTATGATGCTGTTGATTGAATAAATTGAATAAATTGAATAAATTCATAAATTCCTGATGAAGCCGTATGAGCGAGAATTCAATTTATTCTTGTCTCATATACGGTCGTCTCATTTACTTCGTTTTCTATTTATATATATTATTGGGGGGGGGATGATTGTACAGGCCACCCCCACCTGAAATATTGGGGGGGGGGATCCCCCCGTGATCGACACCCCTGGAGCCAGCTTAACAATTTCAGACACACATGTTGGCTTCATAAACAAAGACCCACATATCGAACTGTCTGACATATAATCATCAAAGGAATTTTGAAATAATGTACCGTTTTTACTTATTTCTTCACCAAGTTCAACAAAATATTTATTAAACATATCAGTTTTCTGCTTATCAGTTACTAATAGTACATGTTGCAAATACATATTTGACGGAAAAGAATACATTTTCATTTTCCCTAAAAAATTGTTTATATGCTTCCATGTCTCCCTCATAATTCCTTTCATGTCAATATAAAAGGGGGCACTTATCAAAGATGAGAAGGGGCACTCATCAAAGATAACAAGTGGCACTTATCTGAAGAGGAAGGGGTACTTATAAGAATGTGAAACGGGCACCTATTTGAAATAAAAAGGGCCGCTTATCTGAAGTAAAAGGAGGCACCTTTCCTTTGTAAAAATTTGGCACTTAACCTAAGGGGGCCATGATGGCCCCCTCCGCGATTTTTCGGATTGTTCGGGAACGCATACGGATGACGCCCCGCCGCTTCATGACTTTATTCTTTCGAGTCTTGCGCATCTTTTAAAACAATTTTTTGAAAATCGGACCTACCGTTACAAAGTCACGTGACCTTTTGTCTTTACATGTCGGCCCGAAAATCGCTCATTTTCGTGATTTGTGTACAAAACATATGGAAATATCATTTTTCCTAAAAAGAGATAAAACATTAGTTATTTGGTCTAGTTTAAAGTTAAGGGGTGGTATTCTGTTAAGTTAAGCCGGGACTAAGTCCAGACTAAACAAGAATTTTAGTTCACACTTCTATGGAATGCTAGGTTTCATCTTACTCCTTCAATCTTCATGACAAAGATAATCTACCAAAGACTTTATTGAAATTCAGTTCATACTGTATTATCTTTTTCTTCCCATTTCATTGCAAAATTAATTTTTGGACACTTTTCATTGCAGGATTAAAATAATCTGTACAGGGAAAATGAGTTGGCAACAGGCACTCCATAAAAGTGTGAACTAGTTAAGCCGAGCTTAACTTAGTTCGCGCTATCGGAATACCACCCAAGGTGTTTGTTTTAGGGGTCAAAATAGTTCAATTATAGTTAGAAATGAAATAAAACAACAAAAACAATTAAATACATAAGTTAAAAAAACAATGAAATACATAAGAAATTATTAAAACAAGAGATAACATAAGGAATAACCTCGCTCTTCCAAATTTTTTTGTCGCATTATTCCAAATGGTCTAACAAATATATGTAGTGGAAAAGAAAGCTTAAATATGAATAATATATGATTTATGGGTAAAAATATGAATTTTTGGACCTTATTTGCATAATTTACCATAAATATGCAAATGAGTAATTTTTCAAAAAATTGAAATTGCTATAGTATTCTATACACTTCACTTGACATGCATGCAAATTTTCGCGGCGATCGGCCGTTTCACGGCCGAGATCTTAAGGGAGGCCATAATGGCCCCCCCCGGCCGTATTAAGAACTCAAATAGCCCGGCCTTATTAGGGTTAAGGGTTTTTTGCCCAACCATAAATTTGGGGATTTGTGTCATTTTCCAACAAACACGTAAAAAAAGTTTAAATACCAAAAAAGTGAGACCCCCCCCCCCGGGAAATCATGTCGTTTCAGCAACATTTTGTAAATCACTTGTAGCGAATTAGAAATAAACCACTTTTTTTTGGGGGGGGGGGGGCAACTGCCCCGCCTCATCAGTACGCCACAGTGCTCTTGCAACTAACTACCTACAAAATATGAAGATTACGAAAAGAATATTTTGAGTGTAGTGTTGCTGGACAAATGTATTTTTGCCCTTCAAAATACAATGTTCTCTTGGAAAATCCCAAATATATTTGCCTCTTCTTTGCCTTTTTACAGCTCAGTGGGATTTAAACCTGTACCATAATCTTTATATTCGTATTTCAGAACAGAACAGACACAAGATAGATCATAGACACGTCTTTGTTGAAATGTAGGAAGTCTACATGCATTTATTTCATATTTACATTACAGTGTCTACTATATTACAATAATTGTACTCTCCTCACAAAGTGGCTACTTATCAACATAAGCAAGGTTTTCAAGTATATCAATAACCTATTCTGAAAAGTTACTGGCATATATACATGTCTTTAATCTGATATTACACATCTACATGTATATGAATTGCATCCTGAAAAATCTACTGGTATATTGCTATACTTATACTAAGGAGAGACATGCAGCTTTCATATTCATAGCATGGTTGGTTTGTGTTACATTTCAGCTCAATGATCCTCAAATATACATCTGGAAAATCACTGTCTGATACATCATGATGGTGAGGGATTTCGGATGCACTTATTAATGCCTAATTTTGAGATTATGACTGTGTCTTGTTAGGACTCTGCCCCCAACAAAAACATAATATGGCTGCCAGTATGCTTTTCAGTGTGACCCGAAGGCGAATACTAATTGTTTTTTCATCCTTGTAATAGAAAATGCAGGTTTAATACACTTTTATGAACTTCATAATTCAACTTCTGCATGGCCGACTGAGGGAGAAGCATACGTTTACAGGCACAAAATCACCAGGGGACTGAGGTCTTTTCCCCGAGTTTCACCATTTTGCAAGCAACCAAAAATTGTTATGCATTTTCTATAATGAAAATAACCATTTTGTCATAAAGATATACTACATATTTTATAAAAATACAAATAGAATACTGATGTTTCCCGAATATGAGGTGAAAATTGGCTGACTAATATCACAATTATTGGTGGTTGTCTGTAATAAAATGTGTAATAAAAAGAGGGGGCGGCAAGTTGCGGCCCTCAATCCCAGCTCTAATCTCCAGCCCCTGGCTCGTATACGCCTACGGGGTTAACTTTTACCAGAAATCGCCATGCACCTATTGATAATTTAGTGTCAAATAAGCCCTTTGTATTTAATGTGCTATTGGGAAGCAGAAACATCAGAAACACATAATTATTTAGTGAAATTTTTAAATAAAACGGATAACGAAGTTCTTGATGTTAAGAATAATTTCAAAATGAGCACCTTCATTTGGAGCATGAGAAATGTGTGATGCTTGAAAGACAGATTGATATACACAAATACATTTTACTTCTTCAGATAAAACACAACGTTTTATGAATGTTTAGCACCCAATAATACTGTACACTCTCTAAAATCTGACTTATATTACTGTTATAAACATTCCAATGTCTCAAAACATATCGACTGAAAATAAATTGTCATCGAATAATGGTAATATTTATTATGCATTATGGATATCTAAAAACCTATACTTTAGAAGCATAAAATTACACAAACCAATCTCGGTCTATTTTAATCGTAGCGTATTTTTTTTTTGGAAATTTCGGCCCGCTCAACCTCTATAACATATCAACCGGCCTTCAGACCACGAATCGACCGACAAAATATAGAGGTGCCCATAGGGAAAACTCCACAAACTCCCCATGAATCAGTAGTCCGCGTCCGTCCCTGCTCCTGGCAAACTAACATGATCGACACTCTTAAAGATCTTAATCATTGGAGAGAAGTTAATGAGAAGACGACAAAGAAACCCTATGGTGACGATAGAGGGGTAGAAAAGGGGGGGGGGGGGCGGCAAAGTTTTATTCTTTTTCATCAAAAGTGTTCTTTCCCCTGTAGCCTGTGACGTAGCCTGACTCTTCCACCAAATATTCCCGGCCCGCCTTTCCTTTTCCCGTGCCGTCCTTCTCGAAGCGTTCCCGATGCTGTCCCGTGTACTTGGTGACGTCCGTGAAGTGGTCTACTTTCCCCGTTGTTGATGTGCTCTGTAATCAGAAGCAAAAGGTATGGTTTTGGTTGATTTTGAATTGATATGATCGGTCAAAACATTATGAATCATTTGGTTCAATCATGATAAAAGGGGTCCTTAAAATTAATGAATGATAGAGAGAGGAGGGGGGAGAAAGAGAGAGGGGGAGAGAGAGGGGAGAAAGAGAGAGAGAGGGAGAGAGGGAGAGAGAGAGGGGGAGGGGAGGAATAGATGGGTTAGGAAAACTCAAGGGGGAAGGCAAAAAACATTAAACTGGAATTTAAATAGTAATTTAATGTTATTTTCTTTTAAATGAAATGCTATCCAATGAGGAATAACTCCAAAATATTGATTGGAATACAGAGGGCGCGGGCCCTAATTAGTTTTAAAAAAAAATCTCTTCCCCCATCTCATCGACAGGAACCTATCAACATACCGTGGTGCCTGCTGTACTTGGTCCCGAGGACGACCTGATTTGATTTTTGATCTTGTCGAAGTTCTCATCCTCGTCCGTTCCGTACTTTGACTTGGCAATCATTTTAAGACTCGTCAGGAACTTCTCGTATGTCAACACTTTCAGTTTAGGGCTGGCCTTGGCTCTAAAACAACAAAAATATATATGTTCATATAGGCTGATCAACATGGTTTAAATATTCAAAACGCGTTATAATGGGTTAGCCATAAACTGTAATTCAAAGTTCAAGAGGGAGGAATTGCAAACTACTTTGATCCTGAAGTTTCAATAAATAGTTAAAATTCGTCATACAGTGCGTATAAAAAAGTGTAACAAACTTTGGTAGCTCCTAATAAAAAAATCATAACCAATATAAACTTGAAATCTATTTCATGATGAAGAGTAACATATTCTCTGTCCAATGATACCCTATTCATACTATTATTACCACCACAACCACCACCACCACTACTACTACTACTACTACTACTACTACAACTACCACCACAACCACCATTATTAGGGACTTTTAGATTTGCACGACGAGAACGTGGACTGACATCCTTTTAAGGCACTGGCAGTGCCCGGCCAAAAGGACGTCACATTGCCACACGTAGCAGTCCACGTTCTCGTCGTGCAAATCTAAAAGTCCCTACTACTACTACTACTACTACTACTACTACTTCTACTACTACTACTACTACTACAACTTACTGTACTACGAGTATTGATATAGCACTTGCAACTTACATTTTCTAACTGCTCTGTTTTATATTATTTAAAAAATGAGAGAGAAACGATGCCGTACCTTGTGAAGATGATGTCGATCTCGGTTTGGTTGACCTTCTTGTCCATGATGTCACATTCCTTCATCAACTTGGAGAAGTTCTTACTAGTGATGTCTTTAGTCTGTCCAGGACGGCCGAAGACAGCATACTTCTGAAAGACACCCTTGAGAGTCTTCTCGTTTCCACTCACTTTGGCTGACATGACTTGGGATTATTGCACTGCACAAGAGAATAAGAATATAGTAGCAGAAACTAGGAAAGATTCCTCCCCCTTTTCCACGTCATAATTGATTTTTAATAGACTAGACTTTCATAACTTTACTGTAATACAATCAGACCAGTACATTTCAGAACAGTTTCAGTCTCATAACAATTTCTACAACCTGAACTTGAAGTGTTTGGCTGTCTACTCGATGCACGTAAAGTAGACCGCTGAGAAGGAAATAAGGGAGGAAACCTGACTTCCTGCAATATTTTCATAACCAGATAAAAAATATGATAATGTCTGATCTAATTGCATGCTTGCAGTGATACAGAACCATTTCATGTAGTGCATGCAGTACACATAATTAAGAAATGATACATTTCTTAAACGTATTCCTAATGTAATAACTTTGTAAATCCTACTGCAATGAACCTTTTATAATATCCCCTTCCTAATACAATGAGTATACTACATCTTATTCCCCAGGGATTTGGCATCAATCTATTCAACCGTCTATTTAGAGTCAGAGGGACGCTATCTCATATCCTTTGACATAGTGCTAATGCCCTTCTGGCTCTCAACAGACGATGTAGGAATCTTGCAGTCGGTACAAACTTCTGTTATCATGCATGTAGCTATGTAAAACATGCAGCAACGTGGATGTCGTTACATGGTTACACGTGTACAAATATGATTCACGCTCTAGTTATTTTTAAAGGCCAAGTGTATACAGACACAAACTACAATATTCCCAGCAACGAGGAGAAAGGAGACACCTTTCAAAAATAAATACATATCCTTAAAACCAAAAAAAAAAAAAAAAAAGGTTTGGCACTAATAACAAACATGAAGAAGAAAGAAAACTAAAAGGAAAGGCAATTTAGTTGGTTGCCTCTAGTCAATTTATAATCTTCAAATTTGATTTTATTTGGGGAGAATATAAAATGACCTTGTATTCAAGTATCTTAATGAAAAATAAGAGTATTTTGGAATTGATCACAATAAAAAATTCTCAAGTGCTTATAGATTTTACAGGCCTGTTTGAGTGCGTTAAATCATGGACCTACTACACTTCTGGGAACGGATGGATCACGTCATAAGAAAAATATTTCATTATCGTGACGGGCATATCATCTATCATGGCGATCGCTCGAAACTTCCCCCCGTTGTTGTTGGTAATTTTTTTAAATTCCAGGACATTCTTTTTGAAAAAATGTATATTCAATGTTTATCAACAAAAATGTTGCAATCAACCTCCGAGCTTGGAGAAGAAGATACCTTGATTGATAGCCGGTGAAAATTAGGTTTGTCTACAAAACATGTCTTGATTTAATTAAGTTCACATTACCTGTATACCGGCTCGACTTGACCCATATCTTACCCATATCAATCAATCAATCTTGCCACTTATCATGCCGCTCATATAAATTGCGTACGATAGCTTTTGTACCTTAATCATAATCCTCTATGCAGACATTCATCATCATTCGCGAGTATCATTACACTGTGGATAACGTATTGCAATGCAAGCCTATCTTGATATATAATGTCACCACAGACGGTGTTGTCATACACAAAATTCAAAGAGAAAGTTCTAATGTTCCATTAATTAATCGGTTGGTCATGATTAATGTGATCTATATAACTCGAATGATTTGGGAATGATTACAATTGATGTATGAATTATGTGAATGTATTTTTAAAAAGTCTAAGCACAAGCAAATATAATCATGATAATAACTATGATCGAGATCTTGTAATAACAGCGAGGATAGGCAGAGAAAACTATATTTTTTGTGAATAGTGCCTATATAGGGCTGAAGACTGATCATGTTGTACGATGTGGAATTGAAAACTGCAACATGATAATTATGATAGTTTTAACATTACTTGAAATAATGCATAATAATAACAGCTCGAAGCAAAATAACACATTGCAAGGGACATTATACATAATTATATTCATTTCAACGAAAATATAGACTGCACATTATAAATAAACTTCAACTCAGAAATTAGTAAATAAAATGAAATGAAATATTTCTATTTCGTCCTTATATATTTACCGCGGTATATATTCCAAGGGGAAAACAATTGACGTGTCGTATAGCTGATGTGTAGCTTTAATAACTGGCTGGGAATGCAAGTTATGCTATCACTTTCAGCCTCTCGATGTCTTATTTGTTTATCCTCAAGTCCCTCTCTGCAATGGGGCGTTACGAGTGTCCAGATGAAAGCACAACCTCGCAATATGTCGTTAGGATATTACCAAGAAGCTGATGAACGAGATGATGATGATGTCATCTATTTCACTTTCGAAGGGCTTTACCTTCGATTTATGAATCCAAGTTATATTCCTATTTTGAGCGTAGGTCTATGCTGACTTCCTTTACGACTCGTGTACGTAGAATTGAGTTGCGAGTAGTCTCTGGAATCTTTGAACACGGATGCAGGGTATTCCTCTACACTTACAGATATTCGAGTGATCTCTTTGACAAATTCAAAAGCATTTACTTTAATATCAATATTAATAATATAGGTTATATTTGTTTCAATAATCACCGTATATGATATCTCAAACTCCAAAGTATTAATGTCCGCTTATAGCTGGCACAGAGCAATATCGTATTATAGGCGGTGAAATTCCAGCATGATTTCTGCGATAATCTCTTAACAATACAGGTCCAATTGTTGTGGTTTTCCCCACGGTAGATTTTTAGCTCCTCAAAACAGACTTGTTCAGTAAACTTGTGGATAGTAAGTGGGTCGATGACACTCTCCTGTGACGAGTATGGGAACTTTCTTTACGGGAAAAAACAAATTAAAACAAACAAATCAAACCATGAATGCACAAATTATAACAGCGCGCTCGATGATCTTTTAAAATAAATTGTCCAGTGTCGTCTGCAGATTTTTCCCTATCAAGCTATCGGATCGTATCGCTACATGTGTTCTAAGTAAATCGTTTCCTTGCATGTATTCACGCGCCAAAATGAAAACTATATAGATCTCGCCTGCATGCATGCATGGATGCCTGTGCGTATTATGACGGGCTCATCAGCGCTCTGGTGTTGTGGTGCCTACACATTCACCACGGAGTTGTTTACTGATGAGGTGAATGTGCTCTCGTGGAATGGGTGCTTCCTCTTGGGAATATTGGCGGGGAAATTGGAGTATTAGCTTGTTTTCGTGTAGCCTGCTATCTGATCTGTCAACGTGCCATCACTCGTGCGTTTGTTGATGGCATGGCAAGGTCCCTTGGAAATGACGTCACTGAGCGAGGGAAAGTATGCTGACAGAAAGTGCATCGTGCTCGATGAGTTTCATAATAATAACAATATGAAACATTTACTATAATGTTGACTAGGTTTTTTTTGCCATTTAACCCTTATTTTTCCTTTACAATAACGTTTGTGTGTGTAATGCCGGGACAATTTGGCACGTAAAGACAATAAGGCCTGTGAAAACCGTGACGATATTATAACATGCCAATTTTATTAGTAACATCGCAAATGCTTTCGAGAAATCAACTCAAAGATAATTGCAATAGTCCCTAGGCCTGTTGTATGTTCGGATTACATAATACGTCATCGTGATGTTCGCACTTTCCAATAGGTGATGGACAAACGATAACGTTTTGTTTTAACTATAAAATTGTTAGTATCACAATTACACATTTAATATTTACTAGTTTTATAACGGCTTAATTCATCCGAAGTTGTAATCCGCGTCTGGGTGAAGCGGTTGACATAGACTTATTCTGGCATCGGAGTTTATTATTGGTATATCATAACCTTGATTTTGTGCTGATGGATTTGGTCTCCTTATTTGAGATGCATTTTACGTTTCCGTAGCAAAAGGTAACATGGCTCATATAACGAGATTTCCTCAAAATGTGACAAAATAACATTTTGTAAATGGAATAAAGTTTATAATGAAACTGATAAAGAAGCATTAACTAGCTAGGCCTACGAGCACATATTGTTTCATTTTGCGTATTTTCCTAGTCTGCAAAATGTCACGAGCTACCAGCTACCTTCTAGGCCTAAATATTAACACAAAAGAATACCATGTACCATGCAGGTCTTTCAGTCAATTATTTAGTTTCATTTTTCTTCCTATAGACTGTTGTTATGAATTACTGTTGTTATGAATTTGTTCTCACGCACGATTATCCCCATGTGAGCAAACATTCATAATAATAATATTTTGTGGTGAAAATACCAACACAACATTTCTGTTCATATCAGTTTCAATCACTCAGGTAGATGATTTATCATTTTATCTCGATATTTCAAGAATCTCACTCCCTGACAAGAATAAAAAGAAAATAATCCCAGTCCACAGTCCACGTTCGCCTGGGGCTCAAAGCTGTCAAAGCGTCCAACCTTTGTGTTAAAGAATGTTGATTAGAATGTGAAGGCTACCATTCATATTCATCGATAGAAATTGGAAAGCCAGTAGCGTAGCCTGGATTTTTCAGGGAGGGAAGGGGGGTCGGGGCAATGGGGAAAATGTGGTGTATGCATATTATTATATAATTAGGTCTGTACATAATTAGAAAGAATGAATACGCCTCAGACTATATAGGATTAACGATCAATTTTGCTCTTTTTCTTTGCATTTAACTTCCTTTGTGAAAATAATGTACAATTTATACTCCATTTATATGGCCTATATAAGTCTTCTTCTTTTTTCGGTTATACGCGTGTATTGCATAAATACTATGTTGATCAGTACTTGAATTAAACCAATGGAATAAAAGTTTGACACACATTCCATTCTGCTTTCAACAATACAGTGTACGGTTCGACATCTAGATCTTCGAAGGACAAACAAATCCGTACAGCAAGGTGAATGAAGACTGTATTATGTATACATCGTTAGCAACTGAATATCATGTCGGGCTAATAAGCGAACACGAGTTGGGTGATTATTTTTAGACATGACCTGTGTCGCATTTAATCCAAAATATTTTAACAGGCATCTTTTGGCGAATTATCGCGATATGAAACACATGGCTTCATCATCGATGCGTGCGAGTCATCTGGAATCGCGATGATAGATGCGCGGGAGAGAGATGAAAGAATCACGAGTACATGTATCGTTATTAAAGACCCTCTCCGTCATCCCAAGCTAATGCTCGGTGGCGGCAGCATACTATTAATTAATAGAGGGGAGGGTAGATGGGTTAGCTGAGGGTGGGGAATTCCCTTTTAAGGGCGAGGAGGGGGAGGGAGGGCAAATTCGTATCAACATCAAGCCTCCATCTGCCTTAATTTGAAGAGGAGTTAATAATGTGCGGAACAGGGGGGCAGGGAGGGGACGAGGGGTCAAATGTTTGCTTCTCTTGCCCCTTTTGTGCCCCCTCGGCGCTCCATGTTAATAAACACTTCAACAGTCAAGTTTATGTTTAAAAGCAAATATGGCACCGTTTATAATGAAATTACCCCGTTTTAGATCTTTAATCAAAATATCATCAAATGATGGTTTTTTAACGAATCAATTTTCCTTTTCCACATGCAAAAACATCCGTCATACAGACAATGAATGAAATATTATTTCCTTAGTTATGCGAGTCTTTCTTTTAGTTCACTTTGTTTTTATCATTATTATAATTTGTTTTGCATTGTAAATGTGTAATGACCTAATGTAATGCTCTATGTGACATTTGAAAGAGAGATGAATAAATATCTTGTCTTATCTTATCTTACAACGTATATAGATGAAGATTGGGTTCACTGACATTGTTTATTTAATTACTGTAAGTGACTTACTGATAAGCAGGGAAGGAACGTTGGGGCCTGATGTATGGATGTAAAAGAATCCTACACAGTCCATAACATAAAAGTCCACGAGTTGTACGCCACCGCCCACGATCCTTTGGCTACATTTTGACGACCACCAGGTTTAACTCACGATGAGATATCGACGACCAAGATGACTAAATGACAATGTCCATTTCCCCTTACTTTCTTAGCATGGCCAACTTGTTGCATCGACTACCAAGGGCGTGGTCATTACAGTACATCTCTCTCAAAGTCCGTACAAGGCATAGTAATGAACTTCCCGTTGAATGAAAAATATGAAACATTTGCCAGATAAATGAAATATCGGTTCAGTTCATTTGGAGACTAAGGTTATGAGACATCATATTACAAACAAAAAGAAGTCAAAATTAAAATACAAATGTAAAGCCAAAAGATCGCATTGCTTGGCTCATAGACAACGTTCAACTAACTTGTTCATTTTCGTAATCAAATTCAATGCATAAATCTTTGTTAAGTACCTTGTTACAAGTCATTCCATTCACCTGCTACAAATAATTTATTTCAACAGTCAGAATGCGAGTTGCATACATTAATTGTTGCTAGGTAGGACAAATATTATGGCTTGTCCTATACCTAACAACACGGAATGTATGCAATTCGTATTTTGACTATAGAAATACATTTATTTGTAACAGGTGAATAAAATATTTTGCAACAAAACACTTAAAGCCTGTCTGCACTAGTTTGGCCAGGAGGGAGTCACTGGCTCCCAGCATGGTCACTGACAGGTGGTTATCTCATGAACTCAGCTGTCAATTAACATAAGAAAAAGAGGATCATGGGGGACTAACGGGCACCGCTTAGGCATTGTTTTCTATATAAAGGGAGCAAGTAGCTACAAGTAGTGCAGTGGGGCTTTAACAAAGATTTGTGTATTCAATTTGATTACATTACGAAAATGACCTATTCGTGCTGTCCTTTAGTCTGTAAAAAAGCACCAAGTTATTCACATTAATTTGCATTACCCTAGAACGCAATCCTTTATTCCCTGTCGCATGGGTTCGCGATTCAAATACCTTTACAAACAATAATCAGATTTTGGAAAAGGATAACGAACTTTTGGTATAGTTTAACACTAGTCTCAGTAAAAATCATTCACTAGCAACTGCAAAGAAACACAGATTTGACAAAAAAAGAATTATTATGAAGTACCATTGTCTTGATTTAATCATTCTATTTTGAATACACTTGAAATCTCTGTGCATAAATAAAGTATCGACAATTCACTTTCATTCTTATCTAAATACATATTCAAAATCTTGATTTATATATAAAGGTCTCTACCACAAAAATTGACAAAAAAGTTACTCTGCAAAGCGAAAGACAAATGTTACACAGAAAATACTCAGGTACCTCCTTAATGCTTTTGATAAATTACAACACCAGTTGCATATATTTTTGTCTACCCTTCCTCAAATTCAACAAACTACCCAATTCTTAGTAAAATACAGAAGTACAGAGGTAGAAAAATACCCTTCTTCAAATTCAACAAACTACCTAGGGTTGTTATTAAATTACAGAAGTAAAGAGGTAGAAAAAGATTACATGCCCTATGATATCCCTGCAACATTTCAATTACTTCCTTTACAGCACCTCCAAAAGGAACAAGGTTAGAAAGGAACAACCAAACTAAAACCTTTCTCCTCCCCTCAGAAACAGCAAAAATTGAAGCATAAATCAGAGGAAGAACGTAATGAAGTCTTTAGGAATAGATTTCAGTTGATAACGTACTCCATTACAGAAATAACCACTTGGTATGGGGAATTCTTTAATAAAACTGATATGTATATAGGGGCAGTCAGTGTAGAGAGACGTAGTCTCAGTGGAACGACTGTCGATATCAGAGACTGAAGCTTTTGGTCTATTCTTGTGCATATACATGTATATACATATATGGAAATGGAAAAGACACAAATTATCTGTTCAGAGCCAGGAGAGTATTAAAGGTACTATGTCCCATTTGCAGGCCAAAAAAAAAATGAAAAGGTTAAATTCCAACGGCATTTGAAAGACAATACTAATTTAGAACTTCCCTAAAAAAGGGGGCTTGAAAATGTCTTTAAGTGGGAAAATAACGACTATTAGTTGTCGAATCGACTTAGGAGCTATAGAGCCAGTAAGTAATAGTCTGATTTTTCAGACCATTGTACCGAATGGTCGTACGTTTTATGCTGCGCAAAGATTCAATCAGTTTAATTTTGGCCATTACAAGAAGTGGGTTATTGATGTAGACAAATGCTCATGTACCCTTTACAGCTCATTTTATGTATGTTATTACCAAAGATGAAAAAGCCAGTCAGTCACTCAATAGTGTCTGACAGTGAAGTCTAGCAAGTAAACGGGTTTCCTTGCATAATTTGAATATTAGGACACTGCTAACGTTTAAATTTCACAGATAGGACATACATGACATATTCATAATTCCTGCAAAGTTCTACAGAATTTGATGTTGGCTGCGAAAGGGACATAGTATCTTTAACCTTGTATAAAAAAGTATATGAATAATGCCCTTCTGTTTCCAAACAGACAAAAAAACAAACAATTTCAGCACCACCGGTACTACTATTCAACTTTGTAAACCTACAGGCAATCTCCCATGCAGAACCTTAAAGTGGCCTTCAAGCACCCTTTCATCTTCTTTCTCCTGAAGACGATCAGGGCATACTGATCGACACATCAAGGACCAAAAAGAGCTCTTAGTGGAGCTCACCAGCCATTTTCAGGGTACTTATTCCTTTCAAAATGAAATTACATGGTGTAAGCCTGAAAACTTTACCTACAATTAAATTTCTCCACCATGAAAATTATTGTGCTGATACTTTACTCATAAGCATTTGAGTTGTTGAGCATAATGATGGTAACAAAACAAAAATTTCTGACAAGAAAATGAAATAACATCTGAGATTGTAAGTAAACTTTCAAACAATTCATAATAGAAGTAGATTATTTTGCTTCCACATTCGCTAACCTACAGCATGTTGTTACAGAAATATTAACTTTCTTTGGAAGCTGATAACAATTTTACTATGTAATACTATGTAAACTAATTTTTCTCTTATAGGTTAGGCTCGGTTGGTCAATAAATAACCCTAACCCTAACCCATTTCCGTTTTTACTTTCTTCCTACAATTAAAGACAATATGTGTACACTCACATGTATTTAATGAAAAACTCACACAAAAAAATACAAAAGATAGATCTTTAAAATCATGACTACGCAGTTATGGCACTGAAACATACAAACTTTGACGAAATGTTGAATATATCAATTAAAAATATCATAATAATTTTTACAGTACTTTTACATCATCTAACATTGTTTCATAGTGCATACAAAACAATGTTTCTCTCATCACATATTCACATCTACACTTACCATTTATTGACTGGAAGATATAGAAATTCATGATTACATGCATTTTCTGAAATATAGTCAATAAGTTCAAGTTAAAAAATGGTCAAATTTCACAATCACACACTTTGATTTCATGTCATTAATTGACTTCAACATACTTATGCTTTAAATAAATTCTAAGAAATATTGCTCAATAAGTTTATCTCTGCTCCAGATTTGAACTGTCAATGATTTCTGAGAAATTGTCTTAACCTATTTGTGTAAAATCATTTTCACAAGGTTTTCGTCCATAAATATCAAACCAACTTATTTTTCTGCTCATTACCTTTGACTGCAATAACTTGGTCATTTGAGTACTCTGTTTGATTTTGGCATCCATGATATTTACATTCATATTTGGGGTGTATTGTAATGATATGAATGTATAATTTGATGCTTGTTTGATTGAATAAAAATGATTTAAATACACAAAAATACAAACAAATGCATAGTTTTTAAAACTATTTTATCCTACATTCACTCACTTGGAAAAGGTAATCAATTGCCACATGATGGAGCTTAAGGAACTACATAGAATTTCCAACATGACATCATTGCCTGTCATGGCAAAGGTATAGATTGCAAGATACTCCTGAAACTTGAGACCTCTCCCCCTAAAGAAGTGGTATGTTTTCACCAGGAGAACTAGAAAGAAACAATATTGTGAAATCCTGTAAACATTTTTTTTTTTCAAGCCATATTGTCTCCATCCATTTGGAAAAATGCTCATTCTTACCTAGAAGGTAAAATGAAAAATAGATAATTCTTCTCTTGACTCAAAAATAATGATGACTTGGTTAAAACTTTCTAATATCCTCTCCATGATATTTTGAAAAGATTTCTGCACAATTCGACCCGGAATAAACCTTCACAATTTTGGCTCTTACCTTAGCATTCACTTAAATTTTTAGTTATGTGGGATAAAATGAATGATGACAAGAGCGTATAGTAATGATGATAAAACATAAAAAGTCAGTAGACATCACTTGATGTAAATTCATAGCACCCAATCTTGATAATTTCTTAGGTAATTTCACAGAATTCTACATTCTCACATACAGACAGCAGCATGGCATAAAACTTGTGGTATCCCAAATATACAATCCATATCTAAAATATAGTGGAAGGCACACAATATCACACAATATTGCAGTAATCACACATATCTTTTCCATCAAACATTAAATATTCAACAGGTTTCAACAAAAAGCATCAAGAATAAAAAAAAAATCATTTCATAACCATTTCAAAATAGATCATAACATCTGCAGTAAAACCTATTGCATATACAGCAGAGTGTAGATAATAACATTCTGATAAACCCAATTTTCATGTACTTTCTTTCATATCACATTTGGAGCATTTTTACTGCTTGTAAGGAGAGGTTAAATGATTATCATTTTGATTAAAAAGATGATTTCTTCAAGTTATTGAAAACTGCAACCCATCAACAAAATGCATCTCCAAACTCTGGACTGGAAGAATGCAAGTGGATGGAGAGGGAAGAGAAAACACACTTAAATGAGGGAGATAAAGAAAGAAAGAAAGTAAAAGAAAGATGAAAGAGGAAAGGAAAATAAAGGATTTACAAGAGAACACAGAAATATTAGGCAAGAACCTGTCTATTTCAGTACTACACAATCATTAATGACATATAATCATTATACAGGCTTATTTTGAATCACTGGGTCACCGCGTCGGGTCTGGTGGTCGCGAAACCAACCTTTTGTGAAAACATGCCCCTTTACTCACGAAAAGTCAGGGGTAGTGTTTGTGAATTAAACCCCTCTCATCTACAAAGGGTCTGGTCCAATTTACCAGACAATTTGTGAAAATTCTACGCCAAATCTTTGTAAGGTCGCATCCTAAAGGGGCATCTTTACATGATCTTCCGCTTATGTTTCATGAAATGTCATGTAACGCAACTACCTGACCAGACAAACTAGATGACCCCGATGATTCGAAGTATGCCTTATACAGTCACCAACTAAGTGCAAAAACGTGCATCTGGAACACAAACTACATAATTGTTGAAAATCATAATTTTCTCACAAAGAGGTAGAATCAGATTGTTAATATATGGAGCTGGTAAATACATATACATCTCAATGAGGCTTAATGATAGCTAAACTATAATTCAGAAATGTCAAAAGATGACTTTTGATTAACAAACATCACCAACTACTATGCATTTTGCGTTCTGGGCGCATCTTTTTGTGCCACTAAATTTCGCTAAGCTACCTTATAGCATCAAGCCTTTCATTTTTAAAGCATGGTCCACAAAATGGTGTATCATTTGCTCCATGACGATCTCTCAACTCGCAATGGAAACATAAATTTTTTAAAGAACACTTCATTTTGTTTATGATATTCATAAAAATATGCCTAACCCTAACTCAATATCTTCAAAGAAATAATGCCCGGAAATTCCTGGAGCAAATACCTCTGGAGTTAATTCCGCGAAAGGTCAGATCAACCGATGATGTATGTCTCTGTTGCTACTCAGTTGATGGACTGGCCCTAGATGGCATCAGACTGCTGAAGATATCACCAACATTGCTACTCTTGCCAGGGGGTTTGAAGGACACCCATCCTAATCTGACCGTGAGGGAGAAGAAGGCCATGCTAATCCTATGGATTAGTTGATCCGACCTGCAACAACAAAGGAACATGGGATTACTGTCATATATAACAATATTAACCACAATTATAATAATAATGACCACTTATATTGCGCTCATATCGGTCAATACTACTACAGCTACCGGTACTAATACTACTACTGATACTGCTACTACTTCTGCTACTACTATACTACTACTTCTACTATAACTACTACTACTACTACTATAACTGCTACTACTACTACTACTACTACTACTACTACTACTACTACTACTAGTACTAATACTAGTACTACTACTACTACTACTACTTCCACTACTACTACTACTACTACTAAAATAATAATTTGGGGTTCTTGTATAGCACTCATGTCTGTCACAACCCTGGTGCTTCACTGTTATTACCCCAGCTTTAGCATGTCTGCTAATACAGCACTCTAGCAGTTTAAGGAATTGATTCCTGCAATTGTATTTGTACCCATTTATCTCTCCTAGGTGGAGTGTGGAAAATTTAGATGAACATCTTGCCAAAGGACATTAGTGCTATGGCAGGGATTCGAACCCTGTATGTTGTGTTCACAGTCCAGAAGCTTATCCACTAGACCACAAAACCTCTACAAAGAATCTCAAAGATGAGATATAAAGGCCCTAGAATGACCCATCAGCTACAAAATACTGGGTGAATGGCATGTAAACAGTATTTCTTTAAGATCCAGAGTATCATCGATGATGGAAACGTACCTGAGTGTGAAGTCGTAGACAAAGCGCTGCCAAAAAGCATGGAGACGACTCTTCAAAGACCTATCTTGAGGTAGAAATACAGAACCACCCGCAGCACTGGTAGGAAGACAACAACATAGAAATCTATTGAGTGCAGGCCTGATCGAGTTATGGTGGACTGAGCTATGGGTCAACTCACACCGATACAAAATGGTGCAATAAAATGTAATAGTCCATTTTTTAAAGGATACATTCACTGTGATTTCAAATGACTTTAAACATATCACACCGATGCAAGACTTGTTTACCAAAACAGAACTGTAATTTTTGTAATTTTTTCCATCCAAAATCAATGCATTACAATCAAACTTCCTGACCCCACAATTTGCATGCAAGTTGTTGTCTATCTGCAACCTCCTTCCCCCAAATTATTATCATGTCTCGGCCAGACTGGTGCCCATGTTTCATAAAACAAGACTGATTTAAGTTACTGAAATCATGGCATCTGATTGGCTGTGAGCAAATTTATTTTAAAATTCTGGCAGCTGCTATTATATAATAATTTTCATGAAACAGGCAGGGCCTACACGTCTTCCACGTACCATCTTCCCATCGTCACAAGATAGTCCACTGGAGTGCCCAAGGCTCGGTCGATGTATCGCACAGTGTTCATGTTCCTATGGGAAACAAAAAAAAAAGCATACTAAAATCTTTTTGTCGTATGTACCAAATATTGGTTATCACATGATTGTTATTTCCATCATTGGTAGAACATGTCACATTACTTTACTTTATTTATTTCGTACATAAGTCCTTGTTGAGTGGTTTGACACTTGACTGGAGTTGTGAAGATCACAGGTTCAATCCTGGACAAGGCACCTGTGTCTTACAGTAATAATAGTAATAGTTGTTTTTTGTTTAACGCTCATGTCTGTCAGACTCGACACTCCTGGCACCCCACAACTATTACCCCGGCTTTAGCGTGGCTACCATTATGGCACTCTAGCATTTTTTAACCTAATTTGCTTGTCTACACAGGAGTATAAATGGGTACCTGGTAGAATGCGAATGCCATTGCGGTAGATCAGGAAGTGCGCCTCTGTAACATGGTGATCGGCTAAATGATCCCCTTGGAATGGAGAGTGTGCACTGTAAGCACGATATTGTAAAGTGCTTTATTGTTATTGAATCCAATGACCATAAATGCACTGTATAGCTTATTGATCATTTGTAGTATTGCTAACTGGTAAAGCTGTACATTAAAAAAACACCAGAGGGGAAGGGGGCATGAGCCCCCTTTTTATAAATTTTGTATCTATGCTGCTTTTGACTACCACAAATATATTCCATGAATGATAAATTTCAAAGGACAACATAAGATGCTGCATTTGGCCATACGCATATTACCTAAAGATAAGAAAGAGACATTTTGGAAATCTCTCCATGAATTCATTCATCCTCTCTTGAAACTCCTCAATCTTATCCTCCATACTGTGCATCTCGTCCCTGATCTCACGTTGCAGCTTGCGCAGCTCCGCGTTGGAAAGGTTAAAGGTCATGTGGTCCCCTCGCTTGGCTTTCATGTTGAGGGGTCGTTGAATCAGCATCATGGCGAACAACAGGTACTCTACGGAAAGATGTTATTTGGTGTGTTGAGATTAGGCTATACAGCTGGGCGCAGAGATTGAACAGGTGTACATGAAGGAGCTTTAATTTCATCTTACCAATAACTCATATTGCAAACGGGTTTCACCCTAGTTATCACAGGCTTAGAATTAAATGTGTTAGAAAATTCATGGTTGAAAATGCAAAAAGTAATGTTAAACATATGAAATGGTAATCTTACGCCTCATTCTCTTTGTTATAATGCCCCTCAAGTATTTATTTCTAACATTTTAAGAGAATGTTGTGTAATACTGGAAAATACATGTAAATGACATACATGTAGAGACACGACATTACATACGTGGGTAAAAACAAAAATTGCTTCTGTTTATCTAAAAAGAGTGCAACATGTCTTGTATGATTCTGATGACTGAGCTCTCAAATTTATAGGATAAACTAAAAGTATGTTAATTCTTTGTTCGTGAATAGTTTGTTTGTTCACAACAATGGCAAAGAAATTATCACACAGTTGTTTTTTATTCCTGATTTCTTTTTTTCTCAACATTCCCTTTGCTTTCAACCTACATATCCTATCCTTCAAAAGGAAAGTGACATTGAAAATGACAGCCATCTTTCCTGCATGTTTTTACCTTCAACGCCTAACTCATTAGCATGTTGGATCATGGCTTGTTCGTTTTTCAAGATGATGGCTCTCCAATATTGACCAAAGGCAATGCGGATTCTATATAAAAATCAAAATCAAGGAGAAATAAGAGAATGACATTGCTTACTTTGTTCCATCGGCCGTTCGCGTCAGGTCGGGTTGTCGAGTTACACAAACTTTTGTGAAAACATATCCCCATATTCACGAAAGGTCAGGTAAATTGAGCAAATAATCACATTTTTTATTCAAAAGAAAAGATGTTCCTTGAGAAAAGGCTAACTTATGTATTTGTACATTTGTGAAACACGATTGCCAGGCTTTTTATGAACTCTTGTGATTATATTTATCTCATATTAAAAAAGCCTTGGTTCAAAATGCGAGTTTTTGTAGATTTGCTGTAGGTTTTTCAGAAAGTGTTAGGTGAACTGGACCCAACACTTTAGTGATAAGAGGAGTGTATTTTACAAACGTTAGACCTGACCCTTTGAGAATTAAGGCTTTATTATTCACAAAAGTCTGTGTAACCAGACAACCCAACCCGACGTGAAGACCGGATGAAACGGAGTAAGCCTAATAACACCTACTTTGAGGAGAATATGAAACCTTCCATGACCGGAAATTAAGTGCCATAGCTCAGGGAAAGAACATGCCAGGTATGTAACTATGTTGATACTTGATAAGCTAGTACCTTTTGGTTTGGCATTAATCCTCAGTAACTAGGTTCCTCGGATAGGACTAAATGCCACAGGTACCCTTTGCCAATTCTCTACAAGCATATACCGGTACTTCCTTTCTTAGCAGTCAGGTAAAATCAAATCAAATCACATCAATTATTCAAAAAACATTTGTATTTATGCAATCATAAAAGATTCCAGATGACAGAGTAAAATTTCTGCACAATACTTTTAAAAGATATTTACAGGCAATTGCTTGGTGGTGTGCCTCTGACGAACAGACATAGAAAAGAAAGATAAAGAAGCACCTGGGGGGCGTTTCACAAAGACTTAGATCGACTTAAGTTTGACTTGAACTATGGCAGGCCATTCATGCCTCTGGTTGCTCTCACCATTGGTCTCTCAAGGGACGTCACAAGTCTACAGAATTCACAATTTTGATAGTTCATTGTTGAAGAAAAAAAGTTACTTACATTGTAAACTTAAGTTATATTTAAGACTTGGTTTTATACTACGGTATGCGATTTATGCCTTTAAAAAGTCTTGAACCAGATGTAAAATTAGAGGGAGAAAAAAACTTTAGAAATAATGATCTTTAGATAACATTTTTTCCTTCAATAATAAACTATCAAAAAATGTAAATTCTGTAGATTTGTGACCACGATTTGTACGTCCCTTGAGAAACCAATGCCAGGAATGGTTAGAGGAACTAGAGGCATGAACGGCCTGCCATAGTTCAAGTCCAACTTAAGTCGATCTTAGTCTTTGTGAAACACTCCCCTGGGATGGCAAGGTACGGTATGTTAAGAATGACAACTTACTCTGGTGTTACTTCTTCATATAAACCATGATCGAGGACAATCAGCTCAGCCTTTCCTTTCCCATTTTTGCGGACAAGCACTAAGAGAAATATTTCAACAGATGCTATATAAACTCAGCAAAACAGTTGACATTCTTTATTGTTCAAAACTTTAAAAATATAGTAAAATATATATCAAATAAAAGAAAAATTAATACTCTACCAACATCAATCAAGATAAAGTTTGGAACTTTCATGCTTAGATGGGCACATTCATTTAACTTTTAGAAGGTCTGATTGAGAAAATTGCCACAATAGTCATCCCGTCGCTATTCCTCATATATCTTGTTTATGATATTTCAAGTTTGTCTTTTTTTTTGGACACAAGTGTATAAAAATGTTCCTTTACATTACAATAAGTTATAGTAATGGTGATTATACACATATTCCATGAGGATTTAAGCCATGTTTAGCATTCCCTGAGCAAAGAAAAGTTTTGTTAAATTTATGTACATAACCGTGATAACGGATAGAGAAAAAAGTGAAGGGATGACATCATCAACTCACTAATTTGCATACAGCCTATGTGATACATATCACTGTTTCAAGAAATTATGCGAAATTTGAAAATCCAATAACTTTCTTATTTTTCAATCAATTTTTTTCCCCTCTATTTATTCAATGAACTTGCAAATGGGCTGGACTTGCCCTTCAATTTATAGATGATAAAGCATTTTCATTTGTGGGCTTACCATTGCCAGGATGAGGATCTGCATGAACAAATCCAGTGTGAAAAATCTGCTCACCAAATATTTTAATCAGCTTTTCATCTACCTACATGTGTAAAAACAAGGTAAAACAATGATAATTGTTCCTTTCATTTTTTTGGTGGTGGGGTAGGGTAGAAGGGAAGATAAAGGAGTTATTCCAAAATCCAAACTACGTTGTGATTATATACCCAAATAATTTCTGAGATATATTACAGATATTGGTATACACCACAACATGCTTTCTTAACCCTCTTTCCTCCCCCTCTGAAAAAAATAGGAGCAAAATTCATTTTCTATAGAACAAGACAATAATCCTAAATAATATGGGTCATGTCAACACAATCAAAACAGGAATTTACTATGAATTTAATCACAACCAACTCAGGTGTATATGTTAAATACTGTTATGAAAGTAGGTATCATAGAGAAGATGAAGGCTCAAGGTAATTATATTTTGTTTACATAACTGGATTTCAAAAGAAGCATTTCCTCCAAATGCCAAATTTGTTGAAAATGCTTGCCCTAATGAAATCATTTCCAAGGTCCATCGAGATATAACATCATAATGTGATATGCACTATACAAGAACAGCATATTATTATCATCATTATCAAGATCTAGCCCTGAGCAGCAAGCGCTTATGCTCGCATCCCCTTATAGTGTCTATAAGTGTTCATTGTCTCACCTCTGCTAGACTGAAGCCATCTTCCTGCAGTTTCTCCTTTCCGAGACTTTGTGTCCTTTCACAAACTCCATCGTCAAGATCCTCTGGAGAAGATGTAAAAGCAGATTTCTTTTATACACATATAGAACATGATTTACAAATAACAATCCACGGCAGTCATTGCAAATTTGATATTATCACTTAGGGGATCAAGATGATAAATTCACAGGCTTGTCTTTGATAAAAATACTACCTCTGCATAGAGATATGCGGATTAAAGTTCATCTTGTGTTGTTTTCATTTCAAAAGAACTGGCTTCAAAGTAATTCCAAGTTTTTGTTATACAATAGATGTATTGTTTGGACCTGCAATAGGCAGACATATAAAACAAAAACCTGCAGATAATCACATTCACTGAAGAAAGAAAAGTTTTTGTGCACGTGGATGGGACTACTACATATTTACAATGTAATTGTTATTTGACAATTACATTTTACACCACATTCGCTTAGCAGACAACACTTAAACATTCAAGTGTCTGTTTATTCTGTAAGAATATACTTTTGGTAGAACCATCACAAATTCACAACTCAAGATTACTTTTACACTGAAATACAATGTATGTTCATGTATCCTCTTTTAATACTGTAAATAATGCTTTAATTCTCAGGAGCTCCTTTTTAAGTAATGGTAAATGTGAAAGTTCTTAGCAGTGACTCTCACATCCTTTTACAGCTGGTTTTTCTACAACAGTCTCATTTTTGTTAAGTTTTCAGAGATCATTTGAAGATATCAAGAGCTAGATCGATAGCTGCACCAGTGTATGTTGTTCATTATTCTCACCTTATTAGTAAAATTCCAGTACACCTTGGGTACATAGACATAGTCAAGGTGTTTCAGCTGCTTGGCACAGGTCTCTGAATTCCTGCCTTCATTTTCAAAATCCAGCTCTTTGGCCAATGGCTCCTCTAGATCCTGAAAGTGCATTAGAATACCTACACTATTCTAACCAATATATCAAAGAAACAGTCTCCAGGATGGAAGGGATGATTAACCCTCTTCAGTCCTTTTTAAAAAAAAATTATCAATTTCACTTTCTATCTCACACCATATCCCTCCTGAATTGAACTGAATTGAATTGAATTGAACTGTTATGTAATGTATTTGTATATTTCTACACCTTACACACAATAATGACAATGTATACACTTGAATATCCACATTTATCCACATGACATTGCTGTATACATGATACATGTTTGTAGTGCCAGTCCCTTCTGTCATAGCAGTTCTAAAACTAATGTGGTTAACATTGAATAAAAATAAAACACGTAAAAAGTCAATAAGCATGAAAAGCTATACATGAGAAAC
This sequence comes from Mesocentrotus franciscanus, assembly GCA_037976565.1. Taxonomy (NCBI): domain Eukaryota; kingdom Metazoa; phylum Echinodermata; class Echinoidea; order Camarodonta; family Strongylocentrotidae; genus Mesocentrotus; species Mesocentrotus franciscanus. The sequence goes on along the minus strand of CP137676.1, from coordinate 29,637,884 downwards.
TTGAGTTGGTATTACATTGGCATATATGTCCACCATGTTTATGATATTCAAACCTTTATGGCCATATCTGATCTCTATAATGAATATTACAAACATGCCCAAAGTGGCTCGATACAATAACAATCATAAGAAGTTTATGCAAGCTTATCATTCTTCTTTTTAAAAAAATTGTTAATGAAACTTTCTTTTGGCCTATTTACCAATAATATATCCTTGAAGTTGAAAGACTTTGGGTGCATCCAATGGATGATGTCAAGAAGTATCTCTAGAGTTCGAAGGTCACCGGGGTACTGGTCCCTCAGGTTGATGTACTGTACCTGCATTCAAATCAAAACAAAACTATCCATCTCTTGACCTGTTCCAGAAACTTATGAAGTCCCATTTATTTTACTTGAGAGCAATAAATTGTGTTGGCTATTAAACTTGTATGGGAGGGGTGAGCCAAATAGGAAATAATTAAATATATGAGATAAGATATTATTGTATACTTTAAGTGGCCCAAATATGTGGAGTGATGCGCAGCACTTCTGCAAGGAAAAGGCGCTATATCAAATACCTTCTGGACTGCATTGGATATACAAATAGCTTATTGCTCTGAGCAGTCACTTTGGAATTGTCTGAGCAATGAGAATTTGCGTACTTACCATTGGAGAATTATCTTTTTTTGTTTAAAAAGAAAAAGAAATTTTAATAATTATTCATATGGGCAGTTGTGTTTTGTGTATGCCCCTCTTTTGAAGGCCCTCGTTTAAAAAAAATAAACCTAATACTACTTGTGGACTTGTGAGACCATGTCACATGGGCCTGCCGAGGTACATGAACATTCCCCCCCCCCTCCCTTTTATCGATTTCTGGATACCCCAGTGTAAGGGCAGTGTGGTGAAATTATATAGATATATTTTAGTCATTAAAAAAAGAAGTTAAGGACGTGATCTCTTCTACCTTTACAGCAACTTCATCTCCTTCATGTGTCTTTGCTCTATGGACCTGAGCGAGGCTGGCAGCTGCTATGGGCTCTGGGTCAAACTCTGCATACAACTCATCGGGGGTCTTCTCAAACTCTTCCTTGAATAACCTGTCAAGCTGAATAACATGGAATGCAACAAAAAAAAGGAAGCTGTCAATAAGTGATAGGTGGTAGTGTATATTCAGAGGTAACATTTGGAGTTCAGTTGTCAAGATGTAATTAAATTTGTGAGATATTTAAACTCTCCATAAGGTGAACTCTAAAGGATGAATTCGTCTCAGAGTCCAGGAGGGGGTGGGGGGCTACCGTAACTCTTCTATAGCTGAACAAGTTCATCAGGACGGTGTGAACCATAGCCATAAAAACTCACATTTTATTTTTTCAGGTGGTTGGTACACTGTAACTCAGAGTTTGACATAGTGTTGTAATACCTTTCTGGCCCTTTCGGCAGACAAATAAACAAATCAAAGTTCTTTTAATTTCTTTGTAATTCCCCTATCAACACCATTCTGACAATAATGTAACCATATATCTGCTAGGGCTCATGTTCATAATCAGACTTAAAGGGGGAAGTCCACACTGATATGAAGTTGGTTTTAATAGAAGTAGAAAATGAGAGAAGCAGATCAGTGAAAGTTTGAGCAAAAACTGATCCAACATAAGAAAGATTTGAATTTCTGAAGGTGCAATCAATCAAATACAAATTGGCAAATCTTTGAGGTATCTTGCGAGCCCCCCTCCCATTTGCACTGGACTTAAAAAACTACATTAATCTGTTTTTCCCCCGTAAGAAAATTTTCAGTCATACACTCACTCTAAATATAATTAGAGGTATTGCAAATATGATTTTACAACCCTTGTATGAAACAAATCTATTCTGTCACAAATAACTAAGACTCCGTTCTCATTCACTTCGTTGGAGTGGTCTAACTAAGACCCGTTCCTCAGGAGCGGTTCTTAGGTGAGTGAGAACGGTCAAAGTGGTCCAGGAAGTGGACTTCTGGACTGCTCAGAAGACCACCTCGGGAGGTGGTCTTGAGGAACGGGTCTTATTAAGAGCGGTTTGGACCGCTCTAACGTGCAATGTGAACGGAAGCGTACTTTGAACGGAAGTGAGCTAGTGACGTTCCGCGAAACATGTAGTATGGTACATACGGTTTGTATTCAGCGAAAAATTGACCCGCTGACCTGAGCTGCCATAGCAACAAGACCACTTTGACTCGTGGAGCGGTTTGAGCCATAAAAAACTGCTTGGAGTGTGAAAGCTCGCAAACCGTTCCTCAAGACCTGTTCCTCTGGAGCGGTCTAACTAAGACCACTTTCAAAGTGAGTGAGAAAGGGGTCTAAGACAATTAAGGTTTATGACATTTTCTGTATAAAGCAAATTGGAAAGGAGCTCGCATGATATCTCACAGTGATGCCAATTTGTGTTTCATTGATGACCACGTCAAAAATTTCATAAATTTCATAACCTTCCTATTCCTAATCAGATATTGCTCTAACTTTCACCTACCTGTTCCTTTCATTTGTCTGCTTTAATCAAAACCAACTTAATATCAGGATGGACTTCCCCTTTAAGATTCTACATATAGAAAACTTTTGAGTATATCAGCATGATCACTATACTGCAAGTATTGATAAGATAAAATGAATATCCCACCTCCTTGTATTCTCTTGTGAGAGCTCTGTCCTGAAGCGTCGCCAGCTTCTGCAGGATTTCCTTGGGTAGGATGTAGTTAGCAGTCACCATGTACTGTCCAAGCTTGATGTAGAGACCCCCGTTCTTCAGACAGCCCTGTAAATACAGAGTCAAACAGAGATTTGAAGTCAAACAAAATGGTTAAAATAATGTTTAAAAAAACCTCAAGTTCTCAAGTTACAATGGATGAATTAAGACTCATCTTGTTTCCAATAATAATCTTTGTTTTCTTCACATTGACAGTTTTCTCAAATTGGATCATTGCACTATCATTCCTGCATTTAAAGGATATGCTATGTCCCACTCACACATATCAGAGGGTATCTATAAATAACCTTGCTTGTCATACATCTGTACTGCTAGGACTGCCGACAGTAAGCGAGTGTGTGTTCTCAAACTCATGTGAGAGTTTCAAAGGAGCAAGATTGCTGGCCAAAGCAGGCCCCCAAATTTCTCTCCATCACAGTGATAGAGATCCAAATGAAGGAATTGTACGGAAATAAGATATTTTATCATCCTACAATGTGAAAAACAAATATTTCTCAAGAGTTCCACTGGTTATTCCCATATTTTTTTTAACTCTTCAATTTACAGGCTGTCCACTGCTGATATTGACACAGCCCCACATACTGAGTGGACTCGTCTTAATCATATGCACAAAGTTCACAGGTATGGAACTTATACTACTTGATGCTAACAAATAGGTAAGCTTCCATTTGTAACGGATACAAATTGGAGTTAGGGACATAATCCATTTAATAATTCAAATTATTGATGGACTCTCATATCATACCTTTAATATCAAATCTCCTGTTCTCTTGTTGCATGCTCTGAAGGCTTCTTTGTATTCTTGGCTGCCATCTTCAAGTCTCCAAAGATTCCATTTATAATCCAAGGAGATTCTTGTTCCAATATAGAATGTTCTGTGAGATGGGGAAGATAAGAGTTATGAGTAGGAGTAGGAACATTAATAATTTTGTCATCAAGTCTCTTTTAGAATAAAGCAATACTCTTTATACCGGGTAAAGAATATTTCTATGATGAGCGATTGCTGTTCTTTTGCTGTTTCAAGGGGGCATATTTTTTCATTATTTTCAAAGGAAAACAATGCATGTCATATCTTGGATAGGAAAATAGAAATATTGAATTAAAATGAAAAAAACTTGTATCTAAATGTCATAATTTGCAAGATCATCAGTATTCTGATACAACATTCCATAAAATGGAACTTTCTCTTATGTCAGAACACAGTTTTTTCACTCTACTTGCATGAAGCAAACAAAGAATAAATCACATCATGAATGAGATCTCTGTATGACGTTCAAGAAACTTGTGAAGTCCCTTTTATTTGCTATGGATTGTATTGGCTCAACTGGTCTCTTTCAAGAGATATATCATTGTTTATGTGGCCCAAACATATATGGTACTGCATGCAGAGTTTTGTAACTGCAAAGAAGTGGTGCTATATCAGATACTCTTTGACTCTGATTGGTACAAATTTTTGCATTGGCTTGAATACAGAGTTGGGAAAGCCTGAACTTACCTGAAAAACCTAATAAATCCTTCAGCAGTGACGTAAGCTCTTCTCCTTCCAGCGCTATCCATGCTAGCATAGGTTACACCCCCTGCTAAGGCTGTTATCCCTGTCAGTCCTAGCAACGTCTTCCTGAATATCCTCCGTTTGGGTTTCACAGCCTCTGCAACAATGTCGCGCTTCACTTCAGAAAACATTCTCTTCACTGAAGCATGACTGATGCTAGCTCTTAGTGTAAGCAGTGATCTCCTCATATTGCTGCCTGAGTGACAGACATGCGTCAGAGCTGAATGGTTCTTAATCGTGTGACAACAGAGTCTTGCCATCTCCATGTTGCCAGAGAAGAAGTTTCTGCTCAGTTTCCTTTCGTATTCATATCAGAGCTCTGCATTCCTAGAAAAAAAGAAACAACTTAATTTCAAAGATTCATCAAAGGGAAATCCAACCCAAATAGACAACTACTCTAAACGAAAGAAGAAAAATCAGAGAAGCAAACTGATGAAAGTATCAATGAAATCTGACTAAATATAAGAAAGTTATGAATTTTTGAAAGATGTAATCACTTCAAATTGGCTGAAGCAGTAATGTCAATGTGATGTAGTGCCAGACTACTTTCCCATCTGTTCCAACATATAAAATGACTAAAATTTAAATTTTTCAAAAGTTCATGGCTCAGGAGGGTCTATTCTTTTTAGAGGACCTATAATAATATGCTAGATATAATATATTTTTAGTAATGCCCCAAGAGAGAAGGAACTTACAAGAAAAACAGAAATTAGGGATATTTTTGTACACGGCAAATGGGAGAGTTATCCACGTCCTATGTCACAATCCACTAACCAAACATTCAAACTACCAATTCGAGATTCGCATAGACTTAGTGATCACCTATTTCAAACATTCATAACTTCCTTACTATTGGTCCGATTCATTTCAAACTTTTGCCATTCTATTTCTGTTACCGTATTTTTCTGCTTCCATACAAGTCAACTTATTACAAGGGTTGGATTGCCCTTTAATGTAACCCTATTACCCTGGAAATTTTGGTTTATACATGAATGCTTGATAGCTTTCATTACAATATGAACCACATCTGCAGCCTTCATTTTAGTGGTGGTTATTTTACCTGACTGCAAAGAAAGCATAAATGCTCGTTAGTAAGCAACCAGAGGACCGACGGCTTTAGGTCCTATCCTCTCTGAGTCCACAATGAAGTAGATCTAGAGTAGCTAGTAGCTTATTGTTTCAAGCTCATAGAAACCATAGCTCACCTGATTATATTGCAAGAACACCTGTAAGAAAACTATTTTGGGCTTGTGAACTCTCAGAAAAGAATTATGACAGTACATAATACCATTTTTTTTTTTGTATAGCTTTGAGTGCTAGGCTTCCTGAAGTTCCTGGGAGCAATTTCAATTTGTAAAGAAATTTTGGCTCACACCCAGTATATAAAGATCACATGCTCGATCTTGTAATCAAAAAATTAAATTTCTGACTTGTTTTAAATTATCAAGATTGAGCATGCGATCTTTATTTAGATCTACTCTGTGCAAGTTGAAAATTTATTTACAAACCCTCTTTTGTCTCTCCTTTAAACTGTCATTCTTGAGAAGCTCTCCAAATATCTGGGTAGTCATAGCTGTAGACTTTCAAAGGAAATGAATTTAATGAAATGAACTTTCACGAGATCACGATGGCATGACACAATTCAATTCGCATCAGTGCAGTTGACACAGTGAAATTGTCCATTCAATTGAACAGCACAAATCAAATGTCCATAACTTAACAGTAGACTGTTCAACATTTTCTGACAATCTCAAGCCCAGAAATCAGACGATTGGCATTAGGGTTTATCCTAATAATCCTTCCAATGAACAGTGCACACTGGTGCAAAGCGACTTATTATAATGCTGTAAAAATGCTCCCGCCAGCCAGCGCAATTTTTTTTTACATGCTAGCCTGGCCAGTTTCGCCATAATACTTGTAAAAGTGCGCTGGTGGGAAAGCCTACACATACATATACATATATAATATATATGTATAACTTTAGTTATTAACTTTAGTTATCTGTAGAGATGCCGCGTATTTGTAGAGGAAAAAGGCAGCCAGTCTTTTACTTAAATCAACAATGCCTTTATTCCTATAGGTGTTAATAGAATTTAAGTAGTTGTTAATTTAATAAGTATGTGCACATAACATGTTATGAGTTCAATATTATCTTTATGTTTCTCTTTTTTGTCTTATATCAAATTATTAAATTGATATCAAGAATATTTACAGTAATTCATTAATTCAAAAAACAATTTACTGGTGCCAGTAACTTTCTTTTTCAATTGCTTCCATAATTTACGAGGGGGGGGGGGGTGTGGGTGGTCATTGATAAAAAATAAACAAAAGAGGGAGAGATATACTGTACAGTGAGTGTTAAATTGATAAATTCAAACTGATTGTAAACTTCTCTAATACCCCCAATGTATTGTATGGACTATGTGGCCATTGAGTGATTTCAAGTACGGTGTTCGGTGTTGGTGTTGGTGTTGAGAGCGTAGAAAGGCTGCTAAACCGAGCTCCAACACCGACAGTCAGTTTAGAAGGACGATACCGATCACGTTATCGATAGCTCAACACCAGCCTCAACGCCGAGTGACGTCACTCTACAGGCGAAAAGTCTTGCGATAAAAGCATAATCCTTTCAGAAATTCCAATGAATTACATCATATCGAATATCAAATGTAAAGTCATATTAAAAAATGAATAGAGAAAATATAATTTCTCTTGAAAAACGTATATGGCTCCCATGATTTACAGTTGTTTTGACGGGAAAATGGATTTTACCTTGGCTTGATCGTGAGATTCTTGAAAGATGCACGCATAGTTACCTGCGGTATACTGCAACACCAACACCAAACTTGAAATCATGAATTTCCCAATCCCTAGGGGCTGGTGTTGGTGAATGGGAAAATTACACGTAAATCGTCAACAACAACCGCGATACACGGTTCAGCAGACGACATTCAACACCAGCCTTCAACACAGACTACCGGAAATACGTCATATTTTCCGAGGTCAACCTCAACACCAGCATGATTTCAAGTTCGGTGTTGTAGCTGGTGTTGGTGTTCTCACAACACCAACACCAGCTTTCAACACCGAACTTGAAATCACTCATTGTGGGTGACATGAGAATAAATTGTCATTGTCATTGGTTGCTCGCTGATGATTGCCATATGCATGATGTACATGACTATAGGCACCTAGACTGTAATATCAGTCGCTTCCATGGTATTTATGACAGAAATGGCCAGGCTAGCGTGTAAAAAAAAATTGCGCCGCCAGCCAGGGCACTTCCAACATACATTGTACAAAACGTGACACGAAAAGCAATATATGGGACACACCACCATAAAATTCATTCATTATCGGATCGCAGACGTAGTAACTAAAAACATACCTAAAAGTAAAAGTCACAGATGTACACGAAGCAAACCAGAATCGGGCAGTGGGATCTTATTTTAGATTACAATACAAAGTCATAAATATATGCACCACAGTTCTGAGGTAGAGAATCTCGAATTAATCAGCTTTGAATCTGTTTTTCACTGGCGGTCACCGCGTTCGGGATTATGCAATCACTGCAAATGTTACGCGAGAGCGATGCTTGCGTGAATATGCATGCGCTATGCACTTCGAAGGTATGTGCAGGGAGGAGGGGGGGGCTTTTGTTGTTGTTTTTGTTGTTGGGTTTGTCGGCGCTATCTAGCTTCATTGTATGTCCATCATCTCCTCCTTCACTCTGTTACTTTTATGCCTTAAGGCATGAAAAGGACAAGAATGATAACGACACAAACATGCTATAAATAGTTTTTAGGGACGGGATGTTGCTAGTTGGTTTCCCCCTAAAACAAACAAATCAACAAATTTATTTAAAAAAAAATGACGCTCTGCCCACTGAGCTATACCCCCAATATCACTACCATAATGTCTCTGAACAATATAACAAAAGTACACATTAAGTTTGGAGGGGATTTTTCATTATTTTTACTGTAAAGTTAAAAAGAGCGAGGAGATAGGCCCTACGCATGAGCAGTAGAGAAGAGATGGTCAAGCTTGTCAAGCTTGTCATTCTATTCTCTAATTACCATGTATCACATGAAATTTGGGACTTAAAGGAAAATTAATAGGCCGAGTGAAAGGATACTGGTTGGCCGGGGCCGGGGATTAAGGGCCAGGGGGGCGGGGTGGGAGGAGCTAAATCATCCTCGAAAATCACCTCATGGAGGCATCGGGGATCGAACCCGAGACCATCCGATATTAAGTCGGACGCTCTGCCAACTGAGTTATACCCCTTCGACATAATCATGAGGTTCCTATTCCGAGGAGGGTCGAAGGGTATTTTAAACGAGAACATTTCGCAATTAATATCCTCTGTTTCTAGGGTTACGCGATAGAAAGTTAGTAACAGTTTTCAGTTTGGGGGTCGAGGTTATACATGCAAAGATGGCTATATAGATCGGTTAGCTAGGGTGAGATTACGAGGACGCTGGAGTGTGGCGATATGATCTGAGAAAAGGAAGATATTTATGACGTGTGGATTTATGATAGAGAGAGAGCGCGGAGAGATAGAGAGAGGAGAGGAGAGAGGGAGAGAGAGGGAGAGAGGGAGAGAGAGAGAGAGAGAGAAGAGGAAAGAAGAGTGAGAGAGGAGGAGGGACGTTTAGGGACTTGAATCCAGGATGATGTTTGGCTCCCCCAAAAAAAATCAATCAATCAATGATCAATCAATCAAGAAATAACAAAAAAACTTACTCAAGTTGGACGCTCTGCCCACTGAGCTATACCCCCAGTTTCACTACCCTAATGTTTCTGGACAATAACATTAAACAAAAGTACAAGTTTGGAGGGGATTTTCATTTTACTTCATACAGCGAGGAAATATATTATTTACGCATGACCCCTGATCCGCGCATGTGGAACATTCCCTCCGGAAATGACCCTCCTCGCCAAAAAATTTGATGGCAAAATTTCACTTAAATTGTATAATGATGTGAACAAGGATGTCATTTAAGACACACTTCTGCAAAGATTTTGAAAACAAATATGTCTGAAGTCGAATATTGAGGAAAGAACACACAATTTAAATTCTTTCATCAATAGTCGACTTCAAACGCGTTTTTGGGGGGAAAATCTTTGCAGAAGTGTGTGTCTAATGCCATCCTCTTTCACATCATTATACATGTACAATTGAAGTGAAATTTTGCGATCCAACTTTTGGCGAATTTGGGGCTCCCAAAGCTTTAGAGGGGCTTTAAGTCATAAGTTTGTCATTCTATTCTCTTACCATTCATGACATGTAATATGGGACTTAAATGAAAGTGAATGGAAAGAAAAGGAGGCCAAGTGAAAGGATAAGAAGGATGGGAGGGGGCTAAATCATCCTCGAAAATCACCTCATGGAGGCATCGGGACTCGAACCCGAGACCTTCCGATCTTAAGTCGAACGCTCTGCCCATTGAGCTATACCCCCTCGACATAATCATGAGGTTTATGAATCCGTAATATTCCGAGGAGGGTCGAAGGCCATTTTAAACGAGAACATTTCGCAATATCCTCTATTTTTATTGGTTACGCGATAGAAAGTTAGTAACATTTTTCAGTTTGGGGGTTGAGGTTTACAAAGATGGCTAGATCGGTTTGGGTGAGATTAGGAGGACGCTGGAGTGTGGCAATATGAGAAAAGGAAGATATTTATGACATGTGGATTTATGATAGAAAGAGAGCGGGGAGAGAGAGAGGGGAGAAGAGAGAGAGGGAGAAGAAAAAGAAGAAGAAGAGAGAGAGAGAGAGAGAGGGGGAGGGAGATAGAGGAGAGCAAGAGAAAGGGGAAGGAACCTAGAGGAGAGAGAGAGAGAGGGGGAGGGAAGGAGAGGGAGAGAAAGAGGAAAAAGAAGAAGAGAGAGACAGAAAGGGAAGGAGATAGAGGAGAGTGAGAGAAAGGGAAAGGAAGAGAAGAGAGTGAGAGCTAGAAACCTGATAAAAGAAAAGAGAAAGAATGATCCTTATATCAGGAGAAAGTAAAATGGACGAGACTGAAGAGGGTTGACATGAAAAAGTCCCCATGGAGGCACCGGGGATCGAACCCGGGACCTTCCGATTATAAGTCGTTTGCTCTGCCACTGAGCTATACCCCCATTATCATATTTTATAAGTTCTTACAGGTTTAGATCTTACAAAAATTACCCTCTGATGGGGGAATTTTTTGGAAAAAAAAGTATAAAAAAATATGCTGGCAGAATCAGGTACGCATGCGTAAATAACTTTTGGTTGGGCGGGAATACATGAGGGGGAGGGGGCGACTGCTATAATTCATTCAAATTATCCGGTGGAGGATTATAGGGGATCGAACCCGAGACCAAACAATCTTTAGTCGGACGATCTACCAACTTAGCTTTCCCCCAAAATCATTAACCAGATAATTAAGAAGAGCAACATTTGAAATGTTAAAATTTGGAGAGACGGAAAGACACGACAGACAGAGAGGGAGAGAGAGAGAGACAGACAGACATAGAGAGAGAGAGAGAGAGAGAGAGACAGACAGACAAAGAGAGAGAGAGACAGAGACAGACAGACAGACAGACAGAGACAGACAGACAAAGAGAGAGAGAGAGAGAGAGAGACAGACAGACAGACAGAGACAGAGAGAGACAGAGAGCAATCAAATGAAATAAAGACAAGGGGAAAGATGAGATGTCCAACGGACATGGGAGACATAATATAAGTCATTATTATTCACCGTTTTCAACGTTGTGGCGTGTTTTCTTCTTTCTGTTCCAACAATAATTGTTTTGTTTACTAAAAGGTGCCGTGGCCCGTGTTCACTACACGGCCCTCAAAACCCCCTACGGATATAGCCTAAATGTATTTTGTATGCCATATTATTTTAATTGAATAAAAAAAGAAGAAGAAGAAAACAAACAGGAGTGTGAAAAGGATTTGGACTGATCAAGCTGGGAGTTCTCTATATTTAGCAATTACAAAAAAATATTTTCTCGCCATTACTATTGCTGAACATGACAAGAAGAGAAAGAATAATGGGGTGGGGGTCGGCTAAGTGATCATCGAAAACCATCACTTGGAGGCATCGGGGATCGAACCCGAGACCATCCGATCTTGAGTCGGACGCTCTGCCCACTGAGCTATACCCCCAATTTCATTATCCTAATGTTTCTGAACAATAATATTAAACAGAAGTACAATTTTGAGGGGATTTTTCATTTTACTGCAAAGAGCGAGGAAACATATTTTACACATGAGCCAGTGACGTGAAGTCATGTTCTTCTCTTACCTTACCATTCATGAAATGAAATTTAGGATATAAATTTAAAATGAATAGAAAAGAGTAGGAGGTCAGGGAAAAGGATAAGAAGGGTGGGAGTGGGCTAAGTCATTCTCGAAAAATCATCTCATGGAGGCAGCGGGACTCGAACCCGAGACCTTCCGATCTTAAGTCGAACGCTCTGCCCACTGAGCTATACCCCCAAATTTATTAACCAAATGTTCCTGAAGAATATCATTGGGGGGAAGAACAATGTGTAGGGATTTATTTTATTTTACTGCATTACAAAAAATGACGCATGCGCAATAGAGGAGAGACATGATGTCATACCAAATCTGCTATGATCTCTTACCATTGATATTATTAAATGATGAAATTAAATTTAGAACTTATATAAAAAGAAAGGAGGCAAAGTGTGGGGAGGGGGCAGCGGCTATAATTCATTAAAATTATCCGGTGGAGGCATAGGGGATTGAACCCGAGACCATCCAATCTTCAGTCGGACGCTCTTCCAACTAAGTTATACCCCCAAATTTATTAACCAAATAATTCAGAAGAGCAACATTTGACATGTTAAAATTTGGAGAGACGGAAAGAGAGAGAGAGAGAGAGGATATAAGTGAACTAAAGACAAGGAGATAGAGATGTCCATTATTATACACCAGTGATTATTCCTTGAAAAAGAAAAATCCTCTATTGGAGGTATTGGGATTCGAAACCCAAGACCTTTCGATTTTAAGTCGAACGCTCTACCAACTGAGCTATACCCCCTAGACATAATCATGAGGTTCCTGAATCCATAATATTCCGAGGAGGGTCGAAGGGTATTTCAAACGAGAACATTTCGCAATATCCTTTGTTTCTAGGGTAACGCGATAGAAAGTTAGTAACAATTTTCAGTTTGGGGGTTGAGGTTTACAAAGATGGCTAGATCGGTTAGGTTGAGATTACGAGGACGCTAGAGTGTGGCGATATGAGAAAAAGGTATTTATGACGTGTGAATTTATGTTAGAGAGAGAGAGAAAGAGCGGAGAGAGAGAGAGAGAAGAAGAAAAGGAAGAAGAGATAGAGGAGAGAGAGAGAGAGAGAGGGGAAGGAAGAGAGAAGAGAGAGAGAGAGAGATAGAGACAAGGGGGAGGGTGTAGTTGGTGTAGAAGGTATTATGAGGGTCATGGAGAAAGATAGATGTTTGGAAAGGGGGATTTGCATTTCATTTTTTTTTAGAAATACAGGGGGGCATTTCATCAACATTTTGTCCACCGACAACTGTCGGCGCCGACTAAATTTGACCAATCAGAGGCCTGAAAATAGTCGGTGACAATAAAATTGTCGGTGAAAATGATATTAGTCGGTGAAAACCACCGACTAATTGTTTCATGAAACGCCCCCCTGGTGTCCCCGATCGTTTCAGTGATCCCTCAAAGGTGAACTCACGCAACGCCACTGCCTACACAAATGCAACTTGTCCTTACATCTATATTGAGTCAACGCCACGGTAATAACTACTTACTCTCTCTCTCTCTCTCTCTCTCTCTCTCCATGAAATAGTGAGAGCTAGAAAACTGTTAACGGAAGAGAAGAAAGATCCTTATATCCGGAGAAAGAAAAATGGACAAGATGGCAGAGGGTTGACATGAAGAAAAATTCCCCATATGGAGGTACCGAGGATCGAACCCGGGACCAGTTCTGATTATAAGTCAGTTGCTCTGCCACTGAGCTATACCCCCATAATCATATTTTCATAATTCCTAAAGGGTTACATGTTACAAACTACCATATAGTCGGGGAATTTCTGATAATTATTGCAACCAAAAAGATATGCTGGGAGAATCAGGTACGCATGCGTAAATAACTTTTTGTTGGGCGGTGACGTAATTTCTCATGATTCACGGTTGTGCCTGTTTATAACTTTAAAAAACCCGAGCATGACATTTTTAATAGAATTACACAAAGATTGGATTGAAAATGGTTCCTTTTTTCCATTTAAAAATTCATCCAATTCCTAATTTAATACTTCTCTATATTATTTTTGATGAGATGATTTGACTAGTAAATTATAAATGTTTGAATTAGTATTTCGGAAAATATGAACTACCATTGGCCTGAAATAAGACAGGTAAGGGCAGTTCAAAGTGATAAACCAATAGAACGAATTTTAAAAGCAAAGGAACATGATAGACTGCATAGAAGAGAGAGGGGGAGAAAGAGAAAGAGAGAGAATGAGAGAGAATTTGAATCCTTCCTTCCGATTTTGATTTGAAAGCTCCGGCATATAATATATACACAATTAATCATCAAGTTTTTCAATCCACACTATTGCTAGGATAGACGAAGTGTATACCATACCAGAATATTTCGCAATTTCCCGTTTTCCCATTTCCATCCGCTGATGTGGTAGTGCAATGTGGAAGTCGTCTGGCTTAAGGCATATATATTTGCGTGGTACAATTGAAATAAGCGGGAACATTGCAGTATGCAAATATTTCAGTATCATCACTGGTATAGAGCTTATTAAAAAATAAAAGCTAGCACGAAGATGATAAGAACAAAAGAGAATGTGAAAGGGTCGATCTTTTCATCCGAAAAATATTGCTCCGTTATGAATAAATGCAAATATAAAGTTTTATTAGCTAAATTGTAATACTCATGCAAAAAAAAAGTAAATAATTAATGAAAAAGACATTTTGAGGACATGACTACTAGGTTTTTGCCGCCAATTTCGCAATTTTTTCATTCAAATTCATGAACGTGCATTCAAATTCACATAGAGGTCGCTCGCAGGTGAATTCGGGCATTCAAATTCAAAATCCGAGCAATCAATTTCATTTATCGGCACTCTTATTCAAATCAAATTCACGAATGTGCGTACAATTTCCTAGTTCGTGCATTCAAATTAACGCGGCGTTCACGATGAGCCTGTTCGGGCATTCAATTTCATGTTTTGGTGATCAATTTCCTTCTACGTGCATTCAATTTAGTGTAATATTGAGAGGGATTCCAGATAAGAGGGCAACTTTGATTTCTTTAAATTGATTACTTGGAATTATTCTTAATCACTGTTACACAATGAAATCTCTACAGTTTAGTTAATGTTCTTTGTTTATCTGACAATAATTGTTGCCTTTTTGATCATGTATTTGATTATCATATCGCTAATTATATATATATACATGAATATCCCGTACTACACCTTTCTTTCAAAATAATTACATGTATACATGTTCTAAATAACTGGAAACATTGAACGAGTTTTAGAAGATAAAAACTAGTGATTTGGAGGTGATGTCTGCTATAGTACTGCGGAAATGCATTTTCCCTCAATTAAAATAAAAATCAATTACTTTGAAATGCATTTAAGACTTTTTCAATGAAATTGTTCCTTTGTGTGATGTATATATACCACTGGTATGAGCTTGTGTCTCTCTCTCTCTCTCTCTTCGTATCACGCCCTTTATCTCTCCTTCTCTCTCTGTCTCTCCCAATCTCTCTCCTTCTCTCCTTCTCTCCCATGTCACCCTCTCCCCGTTCTTTCTCTCTCTCTATCTGTCACTCTCTGTCTCTCTCCAATCTCTAGCTCTCCCTTAACTTTTCTCCCTTTTTGTTTACAAGCCCCCAATTTTGTATATACATATTTTGTTTACCTCTTTTTGGTAGGCCTAATCAGATTATGATAAGCTGAATACCAGTCACCTATGGATCCAAAGACACTTCCTATAAAGATATACTTTGCTGATGAAATCAAACATTATTAAAGACGGATAACACCCCCTATACAAAAACAAGTATACTTAACCCGTCCTCAGATCAGCATACACAATTTCACAATACTCAGACATAACACCGAGTCCACCACAAAATAAACAAAACTTTTTAATTTTTCTTATCTTAGGCATATCTTGGTATGTGCATTTATATATTTTGAACATGCAACGAAAAGTGTGATATTTGTACAATATTTGATGGGTTGAAAGGGAAAAAGTAACCGAGTGTCATTTTGGATCCAGTGATATGACACTTTCGACCACAGTTCTTAGGCAATTTCTGCAGTTCTCACTGTATACAGCTTTTTGTTATGTGTGTGTGCCATGAGTAATATAGCAAGTTATATATATATATTCATGTGTTAAACTTTTTGTTAGCCGAGACAGTTTACAAATGAGAATGAACAAAGATAATGCAATTGTCATGATAATGAAGTCTACATTTTTCACAAACTGAGCAAAAAAAGCTTCTCAAAGACCCCAAAGAAACTAAACGCAATGGCCCGTATTCTGAAGTCAGGTTTAACTTTAAACCTAGGTTTAAAGTCTAGTCTAAGCCTCGCCTTACTCTCAGATTTAAACCTAGGTTTAAAATTGCGTTTCTGAAGTCAGGTTTAACTTAAACCTAGGTTTAAGCCTGGTCTAACTTTGTATAAATTGTACACATATTTAAACCTGGGGTACACCTAGTTTAAGTCTGGCTTAAGTCAGAGAAGAAGACACCATTACGACAAATTATTGCAAATAATGAGACCGGAGAGACCTCTTGTGGAAAGAAAAAAACCCTTTCACATTTTGGCGACGATGAATTTTTGCATCGCTGTCGTTTTACCAAATAAACAGCGATTTGCAGACCACCTACTTGCTAGCTAGCCGACTCCAACACTGGAGAGACACACACATCGCGTGCGGATGAAAGTGCGCCTTGCGATTTTATGCTTTCGGCAGGTTTGAACATTAATTTGGATACTTTATTTGCTTATTGAATCTTTATGCCTACAATTTTCTAAATCTTAAAATGTTATATTTTTTATAAGTTTGTGTGATTTGTATAGTACGACAATCCTTGAAACTAAAAAGTTGCCAAAGTAAATCGACACGTATCACTTTGTTGCAGAGAAAACAAATATAGTAGCCCCATATCATATAGTTTGACGTTATGTTCACGTAGTTTGAAGCTGTGAATGTAATGCACATTTTCGAATTGCGTCCCAACGATGTAAACAAATGCGAGTTAAAATAAAATTGTAAGGTTGGATTTAGAGGTAGGAGTAAATTCATGTAGAACTAGATTTATATTTATAAGGCAATCATGGATTAATTAAGAGCCAACGAGCGTATTAAACCGGAATTCTAGTAGAGTTTTGGGTAATTGTACAATTCCTGCCCAGATTAAAATATGATTTGATTGATGTCAAAACATCCAGAAGTTAGAACATCCTAAAAATGCACTAGGCTAGATCTACATCTAAATAAGATTAAAATGACTAATAAAAGAGAAACTAAAAATGATCAAAAATACCTTCTTGATGCAGAATAACTAGTCCAAGGTCAACATTGAAGCTCATTTGGTCGAATTTTAGGCGTTTTGTTAGGACAATGCATTACGTTTTCTAACCGTGTGTACGTGTACGTACGAACGAATGCGCGCACGATCGAATGATATGCGCGCACGGTGGCCGAGAAGGGGATCGCGATACCTGGCCATACGTGTACACCACAGAACTGTGATGTACACACGTCGGTTCGAAAAAGGATCGCATTGTCCTAAAGAAACGCCTAAAATTCAACCAAATGAGCTTCAATGTTGACCTTGCGTGGACTAGTTATTCTGCATCAAGAAGGTATTTTTGATCATTTTTAGTTTCTCTTTTAGTCATTTTAATCTTATTTAGAGCATTTTTATGATGTTCTGGAGGTTTTGACTAATCTGGGCAGAAATTGTAGAATTACCGAGTTTTGTATCGGTTATTTATTTAATATTTTTAAAGGCCAATTATTCCACCCTAGACATCTAGGCCTAGATTCAGAATTTTTCAGCAGTTTTACAATAAATCAAAGGGTAAAACAAACAAAAGATCACGCCGTAACGTTCATCGGTTGCTTCGAAAGAGATTTTTTTATGTCAGATATTTTGAATTGAAATTATTAAATTTGCAGCACGAAATCCAGCTATAGCAGCTACCCTGGAAGATGGGTGAGCTGTACTACTGAGCATGTGCAGTAGAAGCAGACGACATCTCCATGGTAGTTAAACCTTGACTTAATTAGACTAGACTTAAACCCGGGTTTAACTAAACCTGGCTTTCAGAAACTGAAATGATACTTAGACCTGAAGTCTGACTTAGTTAAACCCGGGTTTAAAGTTAAACCTGGGTTTAACTAAACCTGACTTCAGAATACGGGCCAATATATTTGTTGAAATTGAATGCACTTATTTCAAACATGCTTACTCATTCACGAATTTGAATGACCACCGAGGTACCGTAGGCGGCATTGGATGAATTTGAATGCTCTTTGCACGAAATGTACGCTCTTAGTTGACATTTGAATGACCCGATTTAACAATTGATTGCACGGATAGTGAATTTGAATGACGAATTTTGAATTTGAAAGCTGATTCAACGCTGCGAGTGCGATTTGCGCGAATTCGAATGCTCGGAATATGAACTTGAATGAAAAGAGTGTGAAATTGGCCGCAAAAACCTATAGTAGTCGAATAGCTGATTGTTAGTCTATTTCTATTTTACATCAGTGTGTGTGTGGGTAGGTTTGGATGTGCGCGTGTGAGTGGGGACGGGGTTTATGTGCGTATGTGGGAGGGTGGAAGGGCGGACGCGCGCGTGTATAATTCATATATCAAAGGGGAATATATAATTTATGTTGAATAGAAGGGAATGAAGATCACGGAAAAAGGTGTGTATATTTTATCCCAGAGTAAAGGAAAGTGAATAAATTTTCGAACCGTGATTTGGCAAACGGTTCTTCGTGAATATAAACTGTGTCATTTATTAATTAAAAAAGAAAACGGCAATTTTTAATTGCTAACCCAGAAAGATATACCAACTTTGATATATAAACTTTTAAGGAACCTATGATATACAATCTAAGCTTTGTTGATATTACATTCATTCCTACATTCATACTAGCATGATGATATTTTAATAGGTCCTATATTGCTTTGCATGAAAGTATTCGGCAGGTTTAATTTCTACCTCAGTATATTATGTTGTGTGATAGATGAAATAATGAATGAAATGAAATCTGCAAGGGAAAAAACAGAAGATAATTTAGCTACTTTTGAAAGTCATGATGAAACGTGACATCTGGAATCTTCCTTTGATAATTATTTAAGTCATAATCATGTGTAATACTTCATGGGGCATTAGGGTACCGAGATGCGCCTTTTTTTCTTGTCAAGAATCAGAGTGGTCCTTAGTATTTGAAGTCGTGATCAAAATACATGCGAGCAAGGATTTCTTTTCTTCAACCTGACACCTATTTCTGAAAAGCAAATTAGGTATTAATGTTAGGAGACTCTCGAGGCGTGGCTCGATGAATGACATTGTATGACAAAGACCATCATGGTGGGCTAATGGGATTTTGTGTTGATGACTGTATTTACACTTGGCAATATTGTGGATTGTAATCTAATGGAAGGTTGAAAGACGGTAAAAGGAATATTGCATTTTCACTTTCCCTTCCAAGGGTGTCGATTTGTATCCGTGGTTGGGGGATGATAGGTGCCAAAATATTTTCGGCAATGGATCAAAGCAACCAAGAGTTAGACGCGTGTGGCAGGTTGCACCCCTCCCTTCCAAGTTATTAACTTTTTCAAGTCACCCTCAATAAAGATAACATTTCAGAGAATATAAGAGTGGTAATAAAATTAATAACATGCTAAAATAATGTTAGTCCTGACTCTTGCCTGCAGTGTAGGCCTACCAGACTGATATCATCTATTTTTAAACGAAATTGAGACATTACCAACATCAAATCCAATGGTGAGGGATATCAACTTGTGAAAGTATTATGTTACCAGTGGGCAAATGCATTAATAAGCAACCAGAAAAGGTTCATGTAGACAGAAAATTCTTTATTTCCTGGTGATAGAAACATACATTTTATGAATATTGATGTCTCCAAACAACATTCATCGTGAAAAACCCATTCCAATATTCTGTGTAAGGAGATCTCAAAAACATAGTTCTCATTAGTAAATGAAAAACATATTGCTTTTGGTTCTTCATTTGACTCTCTTCCTTCTTTAATTAAACCAACTGAATCCTCTCTGCGGGAAACTCAATTCAATGAAACAGAATATCACTGATGCAAAATTTGGTTCTCAAAATGACAGAAAATTTCCACTCCTGATCTCATACAAACTGTCTGTTTCTTAAAAACATAATATAAAACTTACGTTCCAACTACCAAACAACAAACTTCCATTATCTCCTTCTTCACCCAGATATACTTATCATACCAGATACGCTCTAAAATATAAGCATAATATCCCCTAAGGCCCTGACCAGAGCACTGTTTTTTTTTCTCAAAAACTATAACCAGTCTTAGAAGGTGCATTATTATTGGAAGGGTGTTATAAACAAAACTTCAAACTTAATAACATTCTAACCTTCAAAAACACCTTAACTAATATGCCTCTTACGTTTGAATACAATACATCAACTTTTCAATAAAACAAAAATAAGTTGTGACATAATAATCTTTCTCCAAAATATCGAACTGGAGTATTCTATTGTATTACTTGTTTTAGAACATGTTGGGCCTGTCTCACATTGCCTTCCATCATTCCATGGCAATTTTCCATGTTTCTTTCAGCTTATTTCTCACTTCTTTTCCATCCACTCAACTAATTCCTGATCATGCATTAACCTTATACCTACCATCACCCATGCCTAAGCTTTTTAGGGAGGGGGATCCCGTAAAGTAATTTTGACATTGTAAGAAATAAACATGAGCAATATTTCATTGCAGGTTACTTTAAAGTCAACCTCCTTTTCATCGCCCATTCACATCAGTTCCCTGAAGGAAATGCTGGAATATATATATGTCCCTCTTTCTCTTGTCTTTCTTCCTTTTCTCTTCCCCTTTCTTTTTTCTTCTGCCCGTTTCTTCCCCTTTTCCCTTTTTCCCAGG
Organism: Mesocentrotus franciscanus; assembly: GCA_037976565.1. Lineage (NCBI taxonomy): Eukaryota > Metazoa > Echinodermata > Echinoidea > Camarodonta > Strongylocentrotidae > Mesocentrotus > Mesocentrotus franciscanus. The sequence continues at coordinate 29,617,433 of CP137676.1, read as the reverse complement.
TAGCACGCCCATATGGGGCCCAAATGGGGATGATCTGGGTCACTTGTGCCATCTGGGCTATTAAATGGAACCTATATATGTATCTCATATGGGGCCAATATTTAGTAACCCATATGGGATCTATCTGGGCCAGCCCTTATGGGCCCCAGATGGGAATGAGCTGGGCGTACACATATGGGTAGAATATGAATATGCCCATATGGGTAACACATGGGGAAAATCTGGGTTAACCCACATGAGATATATCTGGGTTAACCAATATGGGTACCAGATGGGATTAAGCTGGGCATACCCATTTGGGCCCAGTTTGGTTTGGGTCCCATCTGGGTCCCATCTGTCTTATATGGGTTTACCCATATGGGTCCCAGACTCCCATATGCTTCTTGGGTGCAGATGCCTTAGGGCCCCATATGGTTTTCCATATGGGGCCCATGTTTCAGAGAATATGGGACCCATATGGGTCCCACATGGGCTTGCTACCTGGGTTATTATCCTCTCTGTCTCTCATTATCTCTCTCTCCCACTCTTTACTTCTTTTTGCACTTTTGCGCTTCGCGCTTAACATTTAGCTCGTTGCTTTTTAACGCTGCGGCTTTGCATTTGGCGCACTGCATTTCTATGATGCTGTTGATTGAATAAATTGAATAAATTCATCAATTCCTGATGAAGCCGTATGAGCGAGAATTCAATTTATTCTTGTCTCATATACGGTTGTCTCATTTACTTCGTTTTCTATTTATATATGTATGTATTATGAAAATGAGATAGCAAAATGTGTATATTGATGGTCATCTTGCGAGTAATAACCATTAACTACTCTCATCGGGCTCTCATCATTAATTTTTCTCTTCATTTTGTTGTTTGTTGATGGTGAATTATTGGGGGGGGGGATGATTGTACAGGCCACCCCCCACCTGAAATATTGGGGGATATATCCCCCATCCCCGGGATCGACACCCATGTTCGCTTCGTTAAAAGGGCAGACAAGAAGGCTATTAACATTGACAGGTAATCAAAGATTAAATATAGCCAGTCAGATTTGTGAGTTTACCTAAAATGTATTTCAACAAATTTATCCCATTTTATTCACGGTCTGATCTTAATGAGGCAGAAAGTAATCATCAAAACTGATCGGTCCCGAATGACTATCAAACTTGAGCTTTTTTTACCGTTGTACCGAAATTTTCAACGCTACTGAATTCAAAGCATTATGGCACAGGTCTATTGAAGGCTTGCAGTAAATACGCAATGTGTTTTAACCAATCTCGAGCAAATTGAGCATAGAGATAGAGCCCAACATTGTTAGTCTATGCATGGAAGTCAATCCATTTAGTTCGTTAAGTAAGGTTTCCTCGGTTTCCTTTATTTACATCAGTGTGTGTGTGGGTGGGTTTGGATGTGCGCGTGTGAGTGGGAGGGAGTTTATGTGCGAGTGTCGGAGGGTTGATGGGCGGACGCGCGCGTGTGTATAATTTACATATTAAAGTGGAATATATGATTTATGTTGAATGTAATCGAATAAAGATCACGGAAAAAGTGTGTATATTTTATCCCAGAGTAAAGGAAAGTGAATAAATTTTCAAACCGTGATTTGGCCAACGGTTCTTCATGAATATAAACTGTGTCATTTATTAATTAAAAAAGAAAAGGCAATTTGTAATTGCTAACCCGGAAAGATATGACCTTTCGAGGAACCTATGATCCACAATCTAAGCTTTATTGATATTATGTTCATTCCTACATTCATACTTAGTCTAGTATGACAATATTTTAATAGGTCCTATATTGCTTCGCATGAAAGTATTCTGCTGGGATTAATTTCTACCTGATTGTATTGTGTTGTGTGATATATAAAAATAATGAATAAAATGAAATCTTCAAGGGGAGAAACAGACGAAATTTAGCTTTTTTTTAAAGTCATGGCAAAACGTAACATCTGGAATCTTCCGTTGATAATTATTTAGGTCATAATCATGTGTAATACTTCATGGGGCATTAGGGTACCAAGATGAGGTTGTTTTTCTTGTCAAGAATCAGAGTGATCAAAATACGTGCGAGGAAGGACTTCTTTTCTTCTACCTGACACCTATTTCTGAAAAGCTAATTAGGCTGACTCTCGAGGCGCGCGTGACTTGATGAATGACATTGCATGACATGGTGGCTTAAAGAGATGTTGTGTTGATGACTATATTTGCACTTGGCAATTGTGTCGATTGCAATCGGGAAGGTTGAATAAGGTAAAAAGAATATTGCATTTTCTACTTTCCCTTCGTTAAAAGGGCATAAAGCAATGCAATTAACAGTGACAGGTAATCAGAGATTTAAAGATAGCCCGTCAGATTTAAATGTAATTCTTTAACCTAAAATACATTAAAAAAAACATTATTCACGGCCTAATCTTAATGAGGCAGAAAGTAATCATCAAAACTGATCGATCCCGAATGACTTACAAACTTGAGCTTTTTTTTATTTTATAATAACGGTTGTACCGACATTTTCAACGCTACTGAATTCAAAGCATTATTACAGAGGTCTAGATGAAGGCTTGCAGTAAATTCGCAATGTGTTTTAACCAATGTCGAGCAAACTGAGCATAGAGACAGAGCCCAACAACGTGAGTCCATATATGGAAGTCAATCTATTTACTTCATTAAGCAAGGTTTCCTCGAAGCCCAAGAGCTGTCTTTTCAGTGGACCCTCCGATGTCCTGATTGATGTAGATTTTGGCAGATCTTGACAAAAAGAAGCCGTATATCAACCATCAATCATGTCTGCCACAGAATCGGCAGCCGGTACCGAATCATGGGCACATATTCATCCAATCCGTGCAGCCTGGTTTCTTGTTGTATGCACGGTACTTTCTATTTCTTGCAACACCATCAACCTTATCGTTATACCTAGGCTGAATGATTTGGCAGACACTTCGAAAGTCTTTTATATCGCTCTCGCCATCTTTGATCTTATATTCACGTTTATATTTATCCTTATGGTCAAACCTTCTCTATCGGGGTACTGGTTTTATGGTGAAGTAGCTTGTAAAGCGATTGGATCCGTTGCGGGAATCGTGCCATCCTTTTCGGCAGCAACGGTGACACTGCTAAACATCGACAGGTTTATCCTTATAATCCGACCTCTTCGATATCCGTCCATTGTTACTCGACGACGTTGTATTGCTGTCATAGTATCGATGTGTTGCAGTTTCGTCATCATTGCCCTTCTCGAGTTGGAATTCGCAGGAGACTCTTTGACATCGTCCGCTTTCGAGAATTCGGGATGTGCTACATGGACCTAACCGATAAAGGCTTCTTACCAATAACCATTTTAAATTATACAATCTCGATCTGGGCACAAGCGGTTATCCTCGCGGTACTCTACTTGATCGTAATCCGAACCGCCTGGAGACACACCAACAATATGGCTCGACGTGAAGAATCTGTATTCCGGATCCGAAAGTTCTACAATCGTATCAACCCGTCTGTGCCTACGATTTCGTGCACAGATCAGGTTATGAAAAACGATTACCAAATAGCAATACGTGCATTAGCAGCAAGAAAAAAGAAAGTTAAATCGGTAATTTTGTCATTGCAATTACCGGTTCATATTTCCTGTGCTGGATTCCTTATACGATTTCGGAAATCGCGGAACCGATGTTCGGTCGTACGGTTTCACGTGAAGCTCAAGTGACTTTCTTATATATATTATCGTGTACAACCTGGTCAAACTCTCTGGTCTATTTTACCATCATTAAACAGTACAGACAAGAGGTTTTTAAAATGCTGAAAAATTTGGTCAAGAAATTCACATGGAAGAGAGGTTAAACCATTGAAATGAAGAAACATAATGTTCTAAAACATCATTCGTGGCATGCGGATTTTGACAGCCTTCGGCAGTTTATTTAACGATTTCAGGTTTTATCGATACCCGAGAGTGGACTTCAGTTTTACTGGAAAGCCTTACGTAATGTGTGCACCCTCCACCCACTTCACAAGAACAACCCGTAAGGAAAACATATAGTCATGAATTTCGAATCCAAAAGACATCAGAAAGCTTTCCCAATCTCTTGCAGCAATTTCCCGATGGGAAACCGACTCTCTGCGGCGAGATTTATGCACAAAACAACTATTACTCCCCTAGCAATTTAAAGAAGTCCCGTGAATGCGAACTATGACATGGAAACAGAGGAGTATAAATGATCTTTAAGGAATGCCTTATGTGGATAATGGCTGGTGGATAATGATGATGTTCCAGGTGTGACCCGACATGAATATTGTTCCTGAGACAGTTGCTACGGGAATTTTCGTCAAAGATTTTATAGGGTTGCGGTTTAAATTTCGTTTTAAGGAGTCATCTAAGTCCTAATATATGTATAATTCTGCTCTATATGCTTTTTGATGAGATGGTTTGACTAGTAAATTATACGTTTTTGAATTAGTACTTCGGAAATTATGAACTACCATCGGCCTGTAATACGACAATTAATTATAAATCAGGTAAGGGCAGTACAAAGTGATAATCCAATAAAACGAAGTTTAAGAGCATAGGAACATAATATACAGCATAGAAGAGAGAGAGGGAGAAAGAGAGAGCGAGAGAAAGACAGAGAGAAAGAGCACGAGAATGGGGTGGGGGAGAGAGAGGGGAGGAGGGAGGGGGAAGAAACCATGGTGGATTTAAGAATACTAATAAATAATAAATCCTTTTATTTGGCAACTATATTGAGAATTTGAATCCTTCCTTCCGATTTTGATTAAGACGCTCCAGCATCTAAGCTATATACCCAATTAATCATCAAGATTATCGATCCACACTTTTGCTTGGAGAGACGAAGTGTATTCCATACCAGAATATTTCGCAATTGTCCGTTCTCCTATTTTTTCATCCGCTAATATGGTAATGCAATATGGAAGTCGTCTGGCTTAAGGCATATATCTGAATATGAATTTTAGAAAGTTGCAATTACTATAGGTATGGGCTCTTAAAATTGGCTGAATTGATAATGTCTATGTAATGTAGTTGGCGGACAACTTTCCCATTTGCTCTAATACACAAAAGGACTAAAATTTCAACTTTTCATAAATGTATGACTCGGGATGGTCTTTTCTTTTTAGAGGACCTGTTATATTATACTCTCCATGATATATTTTGAGTAGTGCCCTGAGGGTGAAGGCACTTGGGAGAAAAACAAAAATAAGTGATATTTTTGTACGCGACAAACGGGAGAGTAATCCGTCAATACGTCACAATCCACTGACAAAATTGCCGATTTGAGATTCGCACAGCTGTAGTGATCTCATATTTCAAGCACTCATAACTTTCTTAATATTGGTCCGATTTATTTCAACTTTCGCCATTCTGTTTCTCTGATTTTTCAGCTGTCATTCAAATGAACTAATATTAGAAGGGTTGGATTGCCCTTTAAAGAATAAAAGCTAGCACGAAGATGATAACAACAAAACAGTCTGTAAAAGAGGTCGATATTTTCGTCCAAAAGTATATTTTCATTATGAATATTAAGTGCAAATATATTTATTAGCTAAATATAATTACTCATGAAAAATAAATAAGTAATAAGTAAATATTTATAATGAAAAGACATTTTGAGGACATGCAGGACTAGTCAAATAGCTGGTTGTTAGTCTATTTCTATTTACATCAATGTGTGTGGGTGAGCTTGGATATGCGCGTGTGATTGGAAGGGAGTTTATGTGCGAGTGTCGGAGCGTGGATGAGCGGACGCGCGCGTGTATAATTCACATATTAAAGTGGAATATATAATTTATGTTGAATGGAATCGAATAAAGATCACGGAAAAAGTGTGTATGTACTTTTGAGGAGAGTGAATAAATTGTCAAACCGTAATTTGGCAAACGGTTCTTTATGAATATAAGCTGTGTCATTAGTTAATACAAAAAAAAAGAATCATGCAATTTGTAATTGCTAGCCAAGAAAGATATACAAACTTTGATATGTATCCTTTTAAAGAAACCTACGATATACATTCTAAGCTTTATTGATATTACGTTATTTCCTACATTCATACTAGTATGATTTTTATAGGTTCTATATTGCTTTGCATGACAGTATTCTTGCAGGTTCAATTTTTTACCTCATTCTATTATATTTTGTGATATATAAAATGAATGAAAAGAAATCTTCAAGTGGAAAACAGACGAAATGTAGCTATTTTTGAAAGTCATGACTAAATGTGACATCTGGAATCTTCCGTTGATAATTATTTAGGTCATAATCATGTGTAATACTATGGAGCATTAGGGTAGCTTTTTTTCTTGTCAAGAATCAGAGTGGTCCTTAGAATTTGAAGTCGTGATCAAGATACAGAGAGCATGGATTTCTTTTCTTCTACCTGACACGTATTTCTGAAAAGCTAATTTAGAGTAACTCGAGGCGCGCGAGACTCGATGAATGACATTGCGCGACGAAGACCATCATGGTTGGCTTAACGTGTTTTTGTGTTGATGACTATATTTACACTTGCAATATTGTAATCTAATGGATGGTTGAAAGACCGTAAAAAGTAATATCGCATTTCCACTTTCCTTGGTTGGGGCAGACAAGAACGTTATTAACAATGACAGGTAATCAAAGATTCAATATACCAGTCAGATTTATGAGTTTACCTAAATGTATTTCAAAAAAATTATCCCAT
>CP137676.1:29529692-29610266 GCA_037976565.1 Mesocentrotus franciscanus | reverse complement strand
GGTGTCGATTTGTATCCGTGGTTGGGGATGATAGGTGCCAAAATATTTTCGGCAATGGATCAAAGCAACCAAGAGGTAGAAGCGTGTGGCAGGTTGCACCCTCCCTTCCAAGTTATTAACTTTTTCAAGTCACCCTCAATAAAGATAACATTTCAGAGAATATAAGAGTGGTAATAAAATTAATAACATGCTAAATGTTAGTCCTGACTCTTGCCTGCAGTGTAGGCCTACCAGACTGATATCATCTATTTTTAAACGAAATTTAGACATTACCAAAAAAAAATCCAATGGTGAGGATATCAACTTGTGAAAGTATTATGTTACCAGTGGGCAAATGCATTAATAAGCAACCAGGAAAGGTTCATGTAGACAGAAAATTCTTTATTTCCTGGTGATAGAAACATACATTTTATGAATATTGATGTCTCCAAACAACATTCATCGTGAAAACCCATTCCAATATTCTGTGTAAGGAGATCTCAAAAACATAGTTCTCATTAGTAAATGAAAAACATATTGCTTTTGGTTCTTCATTTGACTCTCTTCCTTCTTTAATTAAACCAACTGAATCCTCTCTGCGGGAAACTCAATTCAATGAAACAGAATATCACTGATGCAAAATTTGGTTCTCAAAATGACAGAAAATTTCCACTCCTGATCTCATACAAACTGTCTGTTTCTTAAAAACATAATATAAAACTTACGTTCCAACTACCAAACAACAAACTTCCATTATCTCCTTCTTCACCCAGATATACTTATCATACCAGATACGCTCTAAAATATAAGCATAATATTCCCTAAGGCCCTGACCAGAGCACTGTTTTTTTTTCTCAAAAACTATAACCAGTCTTAGAAGGTGCATTATTATTGGAAGGGTGTTATAAACAAAACTTCAAACTTAATAACATTCTAACCTTCAAAAACACCTTAACTAATATGCCTCTTACGTTTGAATACAATACATCAACTTTTCAATAAAACAAAAATAAGTTGTGACATAATAATCTTTCTCCAAAATATCGAACTGGAGTATTCTATTGTATTACTTGTTTTAGAACATGTTGGGCCTGTCTCACATTGCCTTCCATCATTCCATGGCAATTTTCCATGTTTCTTTCAGCTTATTTCTCACTTCTTTTCCATCCACTCAACTAATTCCTGATCATGCATTAACCTCATACCTACCATCACCCATGCCTAAGCTTTTTAGGGAGGGGGTCCCGTAAAGTAATTTTGACATTGTAAGAAATAAACATGAGCAATATTTCATTGTAGGTTACTTTAAAGTCAACCTCTTTTTCATCGCCCATTCACATCAGTTCCCTGAAGGAAATGCTGGAATATATATATGTCCCTCTTTCTCTTGTCTTTCTTCCTTTTCTCTTCCCCTTTCTTTTTTCTTCTGCCCGTTTCTTCCCCTTTTCCCTTTTTCCCAGGTAGCAAGCCCATATGGGGCCCATATGGGGATGATCTGGGTCACTTGTGCCATCTGGGCTATTAAATGGAACCCATATATGTATCTCATATGGGGCCAATATTTAGTAACCCATATGGGATCTATCTGGGCCAGCCCTTATGGGGCCCAGATGGGAATGAGCTGGGCGTACACATATGGGTAGAATATGAATATGCCCATATGGGTAACACATGGGGAAAATCTGGGTTAACCCACATGAGATATATCTGGGTTAACCAATATGGGTACCAGATGGGATTAAGCTGGGCATACCCATTTGGGCCCAGTTTGGTTTGGGTCCCATCTGGGTCCCATCTGTCTTATATGGGTTTACCCATATGGGTCCCAGACTCCCATATGCTTCTTGGGTGCAGATGCCTTAGGGCCCCATGGTTTTCCATATGGGGCCCATGTTTCAGAGAATATGGGACCCATGTGGGTCCCACATGGGCTTGCTACCTGGGTTATTATCCTCTCTGTCTCTCATTATCTCTCTCTCCCACTCTACTTCTTTTTTGCACTTTTGCGCTTCGCGCTTAACATTTAGCTCGTTGCTTTTTAACGCTGCGGCTTTGCATTTGGCGCACTGCATTTCTATGATGCTGTTGATTGAATAAATTGAATAAATTCATCAATTCCTGATGAAGCCGTATGAGCGAGAATTCAATTTATTCTTGTCTCATATACGGTTGTCTCATTTACATCGTTTTCTATTTATATATGTATGTATTATGAAAATAAGATAGCAAAATGTGTATATTGATGGTCATCTTGCGAGTAATAACCATTAACTACTCTCATCGGGCTCTCATCATTAATTTTTCTCTTCATTTTGTTGTTTGTTGATGGTGAATTATTGGGGGATGATTGTACAGGCCACCCCCCCCCTGAAATATTGGGGGATATGTCCCCCCATCCCCCCCGGGATCGACACCCATGTTCGCTTCGTTAAAAGGGCAGACAAGAAGGCTATTAACATTGACAGGTAATCAAAGATTAAATATAGCCAGTCAGATTTGTGAGTTTACCTAAAATGTATTTCAACAAATTTATCCCATTTTATTCACGGTCTGATCTTAATGAGGCAGAAAGTAATCATCAAAACTGATCGGTCCCGAATGACTATCAAACTTGAGCTTTTTTTACCGTTGTACCGAAATTTTCAACGCTACTGAATTCAAAGCATTATGGCACAGGTCTATTGAAGGCTTGCAGTAAATACGCAATGTGTTTTAACCAATCTCGAGCAAATTGAGCATAGAGATAGAGCCCAACATTGTTAGTCTATGCATGGAAGTCAATCCATTTAGTTCGTTAAGTAAGGTTTCCTCGGTTTCCTTTATTTACATCAGTGTGTGTGTGTGGGTGGGTTTGGATGTGCGCGTGTGAGTGGGAGGGAGTTTATGTGCGAGTGTCGGAGGGTTGATGGGCGGACGCGCGCGTGTGTATAATTTACATATTAAAGTGGAATATATGATTTATGTTGAATGTAATCGAATAAAGATCACGGAAAAAGTGTGTATATTTTATCCCAGAGTAAAGGAAAGTGAATAAATTTTCAAACCGTGATTTGGCCAACGGTTCTTCATGAATATAAACTGTGTCATTTATTAATTAAAAAGAAAAGGCAATTTGTAATTGCTAACCCGGAAAGATATGACCTTTCGAGGAACCTATGATCCACAATCTAAGCTTTATTGATATTATGTTCATTCCTACATTCATACTTAGTCTAGTATGACAATATTTTAATAGGTCCTATATTGCTTTGCATGAAAGTATTCTGCTGGGTTTAATTTCTACCTGATTGTATTGTGTTGTGTGATATATAAAAATAATGAATAAAATGAAATCTTCAAGGGGAGAAACAGACGAAATTTAGCTTTTTTTTAAAGTCATGGCAAAACGTAACATCTGGAATCTTCCGTTGATAATTATTTAGGTCATAATCATGTGTAATACTTCATGGGGCATTAGGGTACCAAGATGAGGTTGTTTTTTCTTGTCAAGAATCAGAGTGATCAAAATACGTGCGAGGAAGGACTTCTTTTCTTCTACCTGACACCTATTTCTGAAAAGCTAATTAGGCTGACTCTCGAGGCGCGCGTGACTTGATGAATGACATTGCATGACATGGTGGCTTAAAGAGATGTTGTGTTGATGACTATATTTGCACTTGGCAATTGTGTCGATTGCAATCGGGAAGGTTGAATAAGGTAAAAAGAATATTGCATTTTCTACTTTCCCTTCGTTAAAAGGGCATAAAGCAATGCAATTAACAGTGACAGGTAATCAGAGATTTAAAGATAGCCCGTCAGATTTAAATGTAATTCTTTAACCTAAAATACATTAAAAAAAAATATTCACGGCCTAATCTTAATGAGGCAGAAAGTAATCATCAAAACTGATCGATCCCGAATGACTTACAAACTTGAGCTTTTTTTTATTTTATAATAACGGTTGTACCGACATTTTCAACGCTACTGAATTCAAAGCATTATTACAGAGGTCTAGATGAAGGCTTGCAGTAAATTCGCAATGTGTTTTAACCAATGTCGAGCAAACTGAGCATAGAGACAGAGCCCAACAACGTGAGTCCATATATGGAAGTCAATCTATTTACTTCATTAAGCAAGGTTTCCTCGAAGCCCAAGAGCTGTCTTTTCAGTGGACCCTCCGATGTCCTGATTGATGTAGATTTTGGCAGATCTTGACAAAAAGAAGCCGTATATCAACCATCAATCATGTCTGCCACAGAATCGGCAGCCGGTACCGAATCATGGGCACATATTCATCCAATCCGTGCAGCCTGGTTTCTTGTTGTATGCACGGTACTTTCTATTTCTTGCAACACCATCAACCTTATCGTTATACCTAGGCTGAATGATTTGGCAGACACTTCGAAAGTCTTTTATATCGCTCTCGCCATCTTTGATCTTATATTCACGTTTATATTTATCCTTATGGTCAAACCTTCTCTATCGGGGTACTGGTTTTATGGTGAAGTAGCTTGTAAAGCGATTGGATCCGTTGCGGGAATCGTGCCATCCTTTTCGGCAGCAACGGTGACACTGCTAAACATCGACAGGTTTATCCTTATAATCCGACCTCTTCGATATCCGTCCATTGTTACTCGACGACGTTGTATTGCTGTCATAGTATCGATGTGTTGCAGTTTCGTCATCATTGCCCTTCTCGAGTTGGAATTCGCAGGAGACTCTTTTGACATCGTCCGCTTTCGAGAATTCGGGATGTGCTACATGGACCTAACCGATAAAGGCTTCTTACCAATAACCATTTTAAATTATACAATCTCGATCTGGGCACAAGCGGTTATCCTCGCGGTACTCTACTTGATCGTAATCCGAACCGCCTGGAGACACACCAACAATATGGCTCGACGTGAAGAATCTGTATTCCGGATCCGAAAGTTCTACAATCGTATCAACCCGTCTGTGCCTACGATTTCGTGCACAGATCAGGTTATGAAAAACGATTACCAAATAGCAATACGTGCATTAGCAGCAAGAAAAAAGAAAGTTAAATCGGTAATTTTGTCATTGCAATTACCGGTTCATATTTCCTGTGCTGGATTCCTTATACGATTTCGGAAATCGCGGAACCGATGTTCGGTCGTACGGTTTCACGTGAAGCTCAAGTGACTTTCTTATATATATTATCGTGTACAACCTGGTCAAACTCTCTGGTCTATTTTACCATCATTAAACAGTACAGACAAGAGGTTTTTAAAATGCTGAAAAATTTGGTCAAGAAATTCACATGGAAGAGAGGTTAAACCATTGAAATGAAGAAACATAATGTTCTAAAACATCATTCGTGGCATGCGGATTTTGACAGCCTTCGGCAGTTTATTTAACGATTTCAGGTTTTATCGATACCCGAGTGGACTTCAGTTTTACTGGAAAGCCTTACGTAATGTGTGCACCCTCCACCCACTTCACAAGAACAACCCGTAAGGAAAACATATAGTCATGAATTTCGAATCCAAAAGACATCAGAAAGCTTTCCCAATCTCTTGCAGCAATTTCCCGATGGGAAACCGACTCTCTCTGCGGCGAGATTTATGCACAAAACAACTATTACTCCCCTAGCAATTTAAAGAAGTCCCGTGAATGCGAACTATGACATGGAAACAGAGGAGTATAAATGATCTTTAAGGAATGCCTTATGTGGATAATGGCTGGTGGATAATGATGATGTTCCAGGTGTGACCCGACATGAATATTGTTCCTGAGACAGTTGCTACGGGAATTTTCGTCAAAGATTTTATAGGGTTGCGGTTTAAATTTCGTTTTAAGGAGTCATCTAAGTCCTAATATATGTATAATTCTGCTCTATATGCTTTTTGATGAGATGGTTTGACTAGTAAATTATACGTTTTTGAATTAGTACTTCGGAAATTATGAACTACCATCGGCCTGTAATACGACAATTAATTATAAATCAGGTAAGGGCAGTACAAAGTGATAATCCAATAAAACGAAGTTTAAGAGCATAGGAACATAATATACAGCATAGAAGAGAGAGAGGAGAAAGAGAGAGCGAGAGAAAGACAGAGAGAAAGAGCACGAGAATGGGGTGGGGAGAGAGAGGGAGGAGGGAGGGGAAGAAACCATGGTGGATTTAAGAATACTAATAAATAATAAATCCTTTTATTTGGCAACTATATTGAGAATTTGAATCCTTCCTTCCGATTTTGATTAAGACGCTCCAGCATCTAAGCTATATACCCAATTAATCATCAAGATTATCGATCCACACTTTTGCTTGGAGAGACGAAGTGTATTCCATACCAGAATATTTCGCAATTGTCCGTTCTCCTTTTTTTCATCCGCTAATATGGTAATGCAATATGGAAGTCGTCTGGCTTAAGGCATATATCTGAATATGAATTTTAGAAAGTTGCAATTACTATAGGTATGGGCTCTTAAAATTGGCTGAATTGATAATGTCTATGTAATGTAGTTGGCGGACAACTTTCCCATTTGCTCTAATACACAAAAGGACTAAAATTTCAACTTTTCATAAATGTATGACTCGGGATGGTCTTTTCTTTTAGAGGACCTGTTATATTATACTCTCCATGATATATTTTGAGTAGTGCCCTGAGGGTGAAGGCACTTGGGAGAAAAACAAAAATAAGTGATATTTTTGTACGCGACAAACGGAGAGTAATCCGTCAATACGTCACAATCCACTGACAAAATTGCCGATTTGAGATTCGCACAGCTGTAGTGATCTCATATTTCAAGCACTCATAACTTTCTTAATATTGGTCCGATTTATTTCAACTTTCGCCATTCTGTTTCTCTGATTTTTCAGCTGTCATTCAAATGAACTAATATTAGAAGGGTTGGATTGCCCTTTAAAGAATAAAAGCTAGCACGAAGATGATAACAACAAAACAGTCTGTAAAAGAGGTCGATATTTTCGTCCAAAAGTATATTTTCATTATGAATATTAAGTGCAAATATATTTATTAGCTAAATATAATTACTCATGAAAAATAAATAAGTAATAAGTAAATATTTATAATGAAAAGACATTTTGAGGACATGCAGGACTAGTCAAATAGCTGGTTGTTAGTCTATTTCTATTTACATCAATGTGTGTGTGGGTGAGCTTGGATATGCGCGTGTGATTGGAAGGGAGTTTATGTGCGAGTGTCGGAGCGTGGATGAGCGGACGCGCGCGTGTGTATAATTCACATATTAAAGTGGAATATATAATTTATGTTGAATGGAATCGAATAAAGATCACGGAAAAAGTGTGTATGTACTTTTGAGGAGAGTGAATAAATTGTCAAACCGTAATTTGGCAAACGGTTCTTTATGAATATAAGCTGTGTCATTAGTTAATACAAAAAAAAAGAATCATGCAATTTGTAATTGCTAGCCAAGAAAGATATACAAACTTTGATATGTATCCTTTTAAAGAAACCTACGATATACATTCTAAGCTTTATTGATATTACGTTATTTCCTACATTCATACTAGTATGATTTTTATAGGTTCTATATTGCTTTGCATGACAGTATTCTTGCAGGTTCAATTTTTTACCTCATTCTATTATATTTTGTGATATATAAAATGAATGAAAAGAAATCTTCAAGTGGAAAACAGACGAAATGTAGCTATTTTTGAAAGTCATGACTAAATGTGACATCTGGAATCTTCCGTTGATAATTATTTAGGTCATAATCATGTGTAATACTTCATGGAGCATTAGGGTAGCTTTTTTTTTCTTGTCAAGAATCAGAGTGGTCCTTAGAATTTGAAGTCGTGATCAAGATACAGGAGAGCACGGATTTCTTTTCTTCTACCTGACACGTATTTCTGAAAAGCTAATTTAGAGTAACTCTCGAGGCGCGCGAGACTCGATGAATGACATTGCGCGACGAAGACCATCATGGTTGGCTTAACGTGTTTTTGTGTTGATGACTATATTTACACTTGCAATATTGTAATCTAATGGATGGTTGAAAGACCGTAAAAGTAATATCGCATTTTCCACTTTCCCTTGGTTAAAAGGGCAGACAAGAACGCTATTAACAATGACAGGTAATCAAAGATTCAATATACCAGTCAGATTTATGAGTTTACCTAAAATGTATTTCAAAAAATTATCCCATTTTATTCACGGTCTGATCTTAATGAGGCAGAAATTAATCATCAAAACTGATCGGTCCCGAATGACTTTCAAACTTGAGCTTTTTCATCATAACGGTTGTACCGAAATTTTCTACGCTACTGAATTCAAAGCATTATGACACAGGTGTAGATGAAGGCTTGCCGTCACTACGCAATGTGTTTTAACCAATCTCGAGCAAACTGAGCATAGAGATAAAGCCCAACAACGTGAGTCCATGCATGGAAGTCAATCCATTTAGTTTCCTCGATGCCCAAGAACTGTCTTTTCTGTGGACCGTCTGATGTCCTTATTGATGTAGACTTTGGCAGATCTTGACAAAAAGAAGCCTTATATCAACCATTAATCATGTCTGCGACAGAATCGGCAGCCGGTACCGAATCCTGGGAACACATTCATCCGATCTCTGCAGCCTGGTTTCTTGTTGTGTGCACGGTACTTTCTGTTTCTAGCAACACCATCAACCTTATCGTCATTCCTAAGCTGAATGATTTGGCAGACACTTCGAAAGTCTTTTATATCGCTCTCGCCATCTTTGATCTTATGGTCACGTTGATACTAATCCTTATGATCAAACCTTCTCTATCCGGGTACTGGTTTTATGGTGAAGTAGCTTGTAAAGCGATTGGATCCCTTGCGGGAATCGTGACGTGCTGTTCGGCAGCAACGGTGACATTGCTCAACATCGACCGGTTTATCCTAATTATCCGACCCCTACGATATCCGTCCATGGTCACTCGACGACGTTGTGTTGCTGTCTTAGTATCGACGTGTTGCAGCTTCGTCATCATTGCCCTTCTCGAGTTCGAATTCGCAGGAGACTCCTTTGACATCGTCCGCTTTCGAGAAAGGGGGATGTGCCTCATGGACCCAACCGATAAAGACTTCTTACCAATACTCATTTTAAATTACACCATCTCGATCTGGGCTCAAGCGGTTATCCTCACGGTACTCTACTTGATCGTAATCCGAACCGCCTGGAAACATACCAACGATATGGCTCGACGTGAAGAAACTGTATTCCGGATCCGAAATTTCTACAATCGTATCAACCCGTCTTTGCCTACGATTTCGTGTCAAGATCAGGTTATGAAAAACGAGTACCAAATAGCAATGCGGGCATTTGCAGGAAGGAAAAAGAAATTTCTCAAATCGGTAACTTTTGTCATTGCAATTACCGGTTCATATTTCATATGCTGGATTCCCTATACGATTTCGGAAATCGCGGAACCGATGTTTGGTCGTCCGGTTTCACTTGAAGCTCAAGTGACTTTCTTATATATATTATCGAGTACAACCTGGTCCAACTCTCTGGTCTATTTTCCCGTCATTAAACAGTACAGACAAGAGGTTTTTCAAATGCTGAAACATTTGGTCAAGAAATTCATATAGAAGAGGGGTTTAACCATTGATAGGAAAAAACATAATGTTTTAAATCACCATTCAAGGCATGGTGAAACCGACAGCCTTCGGCAATTTATATTTAACGATGTAAGCTTTTATCGATACCCGAGAGTGGACTTCAGTTTACTGGAAGGCCTTACGTAATGCAGGGAGGTGTAACTCCCACCTCCCTGCGTAATGTGTGTACCCTCCAACCACTTCACAAGAACAACCCGTAAGGAAAACCATCATCATGAATTCCGAATCCAAAAGACATTAGAAAGCTTTTCCAATCTCTTGCAGCAATTCCGGATGGGACAACGACTATATCTCGGCGGCGAGATGTAACCACAAAACAACTAGTACTCCCCTAGCAATTTAAACAAGTCCCGTGTATGCGAACTATGGCATGGAAACAGACGAGTATAAATAATCTTTAAAGAATGCCTTCTGTGTATAATGGTTAGTGGATAATGATGATGTTTTAGGTGCGACCCGACATTTGTTCCTTTGACAATTGCTCTTGGAATTTTCGTCAAATGTTTAATAGGGTTAGGGTTTCAATTTCGTTTTAAGAAGTCATCTAATTTCTAATATATGTATAGTACTTCTCTATATGATTTTTGATGAGATGATTTGACAAGTAAATAATAATTTTTAAAATTAGTACTTCGGAAATTATGAACTACTATTGACCCGAAATACGACAATTAATTATTAACAGGTAAAGGCAGATCAAAGTGATAAACGAATAGAACGAAGTTTAAAATAAAATGAACATAATAGACTGCATAGAAGAGAGAGAGGGAGAAATAGAGAGAATGAGAGAGATTGAGAGAGAAAGAGAGAGAGAGAGACAGAAAGAGAGAGAGAGAGAATGAAAAGGGAAGAGAATGAGAGAGATATAGAGAGAGAGAGAGAGCGAGTGAGAAAAAGAGAGAGAGAGAGAGAGAGAGAGGGGGGGGGGGGGTTGGAGAAACCGCTATGGATCAAAGAATAATAATATATAATAAATCCTTTTATTTGGAAATGATATTGAAAATTTGAATCATTCCTTCCGATTTTGATTTGAAAGCTCCAGCATCTAAGCTATACCCAATTAATCATCAAGTTTATCAATCCACACTATTGCTAGGAGAGACGAATTGTATACCATACCAGAATATTTCGCAATTTCCCGTTTTCCTATTTACATCCGCTAAATCAGATCTGGTAGTGCATTTAATATGGAAGTCGTCTGGATTAAGGCATATAATTATCTGCGTGGAACAATTGAAATAGGCGGGAAGATAGCAGTATGCAAATATTTCAGTATCATCTCTGGTAGCCTATTAAAGAATAAAAGCTAGCACGAAGATGATAACAACAAAAGAGACTGTGAAAGGGTTTATCTTTTCGTCCAAAAAGTATTGCTCCATTATGAATAAATGCAAATATAATTATTAGCTGAGTTGTAATACTCATGCAAAATAAATAAATAGGTAAATAAATAATATAAAATAAATGTTTAGGATATGACTAGTCGAATAGCTGGTTGTTAGTCTATTTCTCTTTTAATTCAGTGTTTGTGTGGGTGGGTTTTGATGTGCGCGTGTGAGAAGGAGGGGGGTTATGTGCGCGTGTGGGAAGGTGGATGGGCGGACGCGCGTGTATGTATAATTCACATATTAAAGTGGAATATGTTATATATGTCGAATAAAGATCACGGAAACAAAAGTGCGATATTTTTATCCCAGAGTAAAGGAAAGTGAATACATTTTCAAACCGTGATTTGGCAAACGGTTCTTCATGAATATAAACTGTGTCATTTATTAATTAAAAAAGAAAAAGGCAATTTGTAATTGCTAACCCAGAAAGATATAAAAACTTTGATAAATAAACTTTTAAGGAACCTATGATCTACAATCTAAGCTTAATTGATATCACGTTCATTCCTCCATTCATACTTAGTCTGGTATTATAATATTTTAATGGGTCCTATATTGCTTTGCATGAAAGTATTTTGCAGGTTTAATTTCTACCTCATTTTATTATGTTGTGTAATATATAAAATGAATGAAATTATATCTTTACAAACAAACAGACGAAATTTAGCTATTTCTGAAATTCATGACAAAACGTGACATCTTGAATCTTCCGTTGATAAGTATTCAGATCATAATCATGTGTAATACTTCATGGAGCATTTTTTAGGGTACCAAGATGAGCTTTTTTTTTCTTGTCAAGAATCAGAGTGGTAATTAGAATTTGAGGTCGTGATCAAAATACAGGAGAGCAAGGATTTCTTTTCTTTTACATGACACCTATTTCTGAAAAACTAATTTAGAGTAACTTTCGAGGCGCGCGAGACTCGATGAATGACATTGCGCGACGAAGACCATCATGGTCGGTTTAAATGGTTTTTGTGTTGACTGTATTTGCACTTGGCAATTATGTGGATTGCAATCAGAGGGAAGGTTGAAAGACGGTAAAAAGGATATCGCATTTTCCACTTTCCCTTCGCTAAAGGGGCAGAAAGCAGTACAAATAACAGTGACAGGTAATCAAAGATTCAAAGACAGCCTGTCAGATTTAAATATATATAACCTAAAATATATTTCAAAAATGATCCCATTTTATTCACGGCCTGATCTTAATGAGGCAGAAATTAATCATCAAAGCTGATCAATCCCGAATGACTAATCAAACTTGAGTTTTTGTGTGTATCATAACGGTTGTACCGAAATTTTCAACGCTACTGAATTCAAAGCATTATTACACAGGTCTAGATGAAGGTTTGCAGTAAATACGCAATGTGCTGTAACCAATGTCGAGCAAACTGAGCATATAGAGACAGAGCCCAACAACGTGAGTCCATATATGGAAGTCAATCTATTTACTTCATTAAGCAAGGTTTCCTCGAAGCCCAAGAGCTGTCTTTTCAGTGGACCCTCCGATGTCCTGATTGATGTAGATTTTGGCAGATCTTGACAAAAAGAAGCCGTATATCAACCATCAATCATGTCTGCCACAGAATCGGCAGCCGGTACCGAATCATGGGCACATATTCATCCAATCCGTGCAGCCTGGTTTCTTGTTGTATGCACGGTACTTTCTATTTCTTGCAACACCATCAACCTTATCGTTATACCTAGGCTGAATGATTTGGCAGACACTTCGAAAGTCTTTTATATCGCTCTCGCCATCTTTGATCTTATATTCACGTTTATATTTATCCTTATGGTCAAACCTTCTCTATCGGGGTACTGGTTTTATGGTGAAGTAGCTTGTAAAGCGATTGGATCCGTTGCGGGAATCGTGCCATCCTTTTCGGCAGCAACGGTGACACTGCTAAACATCGACAGGTTTATCCTTATAATCCGACCTCTTCGATATCCGTCCATTGTTACTCGACGACGTTGTATTGCTGTCATAGTATCGATGTGTTGCAGTTTCGTCATCATTGCCCTTCTCGAGTTGGAATTCGCAGGAGACTCTTTTGACATCGTCCGCTTTCGAGAATTCGGGATGTGCTACATGGACCTAACCGATAAAGGCTTCTTACCAATAACCATTTTAAATTATACAATCTCGATCTGGGCTCAAGCGGTTATCCTTGC
Organism: Mesocentrotus franciscanus; assembly: GCA_037976565.1. Taxonomy (NCBI): domain Eukaryota; kingdom Metazoa; phylum Echinodermata; class Echinoidea; order Camarodonta; family Strongylocentrotidae; genus Mesocentrotus; species Mesocentrotus franciscanus. Next base: position 29,597,155 of record CP137676.1, on the reverse strand, counting down.
GGTACTCTACTTGATCGTAATCCGAACCGCCTGGAGACACACCAACGATATGGCTCGACGTGAAGAATCTGTATTCCGGATCAACAATCGTATCAACCCGTCTGTGCCTACGATTTCGTGCACAGATCAGGTTATGAAAAACGATTACCAAATAGCAATACGTGCATCAGCAGCAAGAAAAAAGAAAGTTAAATCGGTAATTTTTGTCATTGCAATTACCGGTTCATATTTCCTGTGCTGGATTCCTTTTACGATTTCGGAAATCGCGGAACCGATGTTCGGTCGTCCGGTTTCACGTGAAGCTCAAGTGACTTTCTTATATATATTATCGTGTACAACCTGGTCAAACTCTCTGGTCTATTTTACCATCATTAAACAGTACAGACAAGAGGTTTTTAAAATGCTGAAAAATTTGGTCAAGAAATTCACATGGAAGAGAGGTTAAACCATTGAAATGAAGAAACATAATGTTCTAAAAACATCATTCGTGGCATGCGGATTTTGACAGCCTTCGGCAGTTTATTTAACGATGTCAGGTTTTATCGATACCCGAGTGGACTTCAGTTTTACTGGAAAGCCTTACGTAATGTGTGCACCCTCCACCCACTTCACAAGAACAACCTGTAAGGAAAACATATAGTCATGAATTTCGAATCCAAAAGACATCAGAAAGCTTTCCCAATCTCTTGCAGCAATTTCCCGATGGGAAACCGACTCTCTCTGCGGCGAGATTTATGCACAAAACAACTATTACTCCCCCAGCAATTTAAAGAAGTCCCGTGAATGCGAACTATGACATGGAAACAGAGGAGTATAAATGATCTTTAAGGAATGCCTTCTGTGGATAATGGCTAGTGGATAATGATGATGTTCCAGGTGTGACCCGACATGAATTTTGTTCCTGAGACAGTTGCTACGGGAATTTTCGTCAAAGATTTTATAGGGTTGCGGTTTAAATTTCGTTTTAACATGTTTAAGGAGTCATCTAAGTCCTAATATATGTATAATTCTGCTCTATATGCTTTTTGATGAGATGGTTTGACTAGTAAATTATACGTTTTTGAATTAGTACTTCGGAAATTATGAACTACCATCGGCCTGAAATACGACAATTAATTATAAATCAGGTTAGGGCAGTACAAAGTGATAATCCAATAAAACGAAGTTTAAGAGCATAGGAACATAATATACAGCATAGAAGAGAGAGAGGTAGAAAGAGAGAGCGAGAGAAAGACAGAGAGAAAGCACGAGCATGGGGTGGGGGAGAGAGAGGGGAGGGAGGGGGAAGAAACCATAGTGGATTTAAGAATACTAATCAATAATAAATCCTTTTATTTGGAAACTATATTGAGAATTTGAATCCTTCCTTCCGATTTTGATTAAGACGCTCCAGCATCTAAGCTATATACCCAATTAATCATCAAGATTATCGATCCATACTTTTGCTTGGAGAGACGAAGTGTATTCCATACCAGAATATTTCGCAATTGTCCGTTCTCCTATTTTTTCATCCGCTAATATGGTAATGCAATATGGAAGTCGTCTGGCTTAAGGCATATATCTGAATATGAATTTTTGAAAGTTGCAATTACTATAGGTATGGGCTCTTTAAATTGGCTGAATTGATAATGTCTATGTAATGTAGTTGGCGGACAACTTTCCCATTTGCTCTAATACACAAAAGGACTAAAATTTCAACTTTTCATAAATGTATGACTCGGGATGGTCTTTTCTTTTTAGAGGACCTGTTATATTATACTCTCCATGATATATTTTGAGTAGTGCCCTGAGGGTGAAGGCACTTGGAAGAAAAACAAAAATAAGTGATATTTTTGTACGCGACAAACGGGAGAGTAATCCGTCAATACGTCACAATCCACTGACAAAATTGCCGATTTGAGATTCGCACAGCTGTAGTGATCTCATATTTCAAACACTCATAACTTTCTTAATATTGGTCCGATTTATTTCAACATTTTGCCATTCTGTTTCTCTGATTTTTCAGCTGTCATTCAAATGAACTAATATTAGAAGGGTTGGATTGCCCTTTAAAGAATAAAAGCTAGCACGAAGATGATAACAACAAAACAGTCTGTAAAAGAGGTCGATATTTTCGTCCAAAAGTATATTTTCATTATGAATATTAAGTGCAAATATATTTATTAGCTAAATATAATTACTCATGAAAAATAAATAAGTAATAAGTAAATATTTATAATGAAAAGACATTTTGAGGACATGCAGGACTAGTCAAATAGCTGGTTGTTAGTCTATTTCTATTTACATCAATGTGTGTGTGGGTGAGCTTGGATATGCGCGTGTGATTGGGAGGGAGTTTATGTGCGAGTGTCGGAGCGTGGATGAGCGGACGCGCGCGTGTGTATAATTCACATATTAAAGTGGAATATATAATTTATGTTGAATGGAATCGAATAAAGATCACGGAAAAAGTGTGTATGTACTTTTAAGGAGAGTGAATAAATTGTCAAACCGTAATTTGGCAAACGGTTCTTCATGAATATAAGCTGTGTCATTAGTTAATACAAAAAAAAAGAATCAGGCAATTTGTAATTGCTAGCCAAGAAAGATATACAAACTTTGATATGTAACCTTTTAAAGAAACCTACGATATACATTCTAAGCTTTATTGATATTACGTTATTTCCTACATTCATACTAGTATGATTTTTATAGGTTCTATATTGCTTTGTATGAAAGTATTCTTGCAGGTTCAATTTTTACCTCATTCTATTATGTTTTGTGATATATAAAATGAATGAAAAGAAATCTTCAAGTGGAAAACAGACGAAATGTAGCTATTTTTGAAAGTCATGACTAAATGTGACATCTGGAATCTTCCGTTGATAATTATTTAGGTCATAATCATGTGTAATACTTCATGGAGCATTAGGGTAGCTTTTTTTTTCTTGTCAAGAATCAGAGTGGTCCTTAGAATTTGAAGTCGTGATCAAGATACAGGAGAGCACGGATTTCTTTTCTTCTACCTGACACGTATTTCTGAAAAGCTAATTTAGAGTAACTCTCGAGGCGCGCGAGACTTGATGAATGACATTGCGCGACGAAGACCATCATGGTTGGCTTAACGTGTTTTTGTGTTGATGACTATATTTACACTTGGCAATATTGTAATCTAATGGATGGTTGAAACACCGTAAAAGTAATATCGCATTTTCCACTTTCCATTGGTTAAAAGGGCAGACAAGAACGCTATTAACAATGACAGGTAATCAAAGATTCAATATACCAGTCAGATTTATGAGTTTACCTAAAATGTATTTCAAAAAATTATCCCATTTTATTCACGGTCTGATCTTAATGAGGCAGAAAGTAATCATCAAAACTGATCGGTCCCGAATGACTTTCAAACTTGAGCTTTTTCATCATAACGGTTGTACCGAAATTTTCTACGCTACTGAATTCAAAGCATTATGACACAGGTGTAGATGAAGGCTTGCCGTCACTACGCAATGTGTTTTAACCAATCTCGAGCAAACTGAGGATAGAGATAGAGCCCAACAACGTGAGTCCATGCATGGAAGTCAATCCATTTAGTTTCCTCGATGCCCAAGAGCTGTTTTTTCTGTGGACCGTCTGATGTCCTGATTGATGTAGATTTTGGCAGATCTTGACAAAAAGAAGCCGTATATCAACCATCAATCATGTCTGCCACAGAATCGGCAGCCGGTACCGAATCATGGGCACATATTCATCCAATCCGTGCAGCCTGGTTTCTTGTTGTATGCACGGTACTTTCTATTTCTTGCAACACCATCAACCTTATCGTTATACCTAGGCTGAATGATTTGGCAGACACTTCGAAAGTCTTTTATATCGCTCTCGCCATCTTTGATCTTATATTCACGTTTATATTTATCCTTATGGTCAAACCTTCTCTATCGGGGTACTGGTTTTATGGTGAAGTAGCTTGTAAAGCGATTGGATCCGTTGCGGGAATCGTGCCATCCTTTTCGGCAGCAACGGTGACACTGCTAAACATCGACAGGTTTATCCTTATAATCCGACCTCTTCGATATCCGTCCATTGTTACTCGACGACGTTGTATTGCTGTCATAGTATCGATGTGTTGCAGTTTCGTCATCATTGCCCTTCTCGAGTTGGAATTCGCAGGAGACTCTTTTGACATCGTCCGCTTTCGAGAATTCGGGATGTGCTACATGGACCTAACCGATAAAGGCTTCTTACCAATAACCATTTTAAATTATACAATCTCGATCTGGGCTCAAGCGGTTATCCTTGCGGTACTCTACTTGATCGTAATCCGAACCGCCTGGAGACACACCAACGATATGGCTCGACGTGAAGAATCTGTATTCCGGATCAACAATCGTATCAACCCGTCTGTGCCTACGATTTCGTGCACAGATCAGGTTATGAAAAACGATTACCAAATAGCAATACGTGCATCAGCAGCAAGAAAAAAGAAAGTTAAATCGGTAATTTTGTCATTGCAATTACCGGTTCATATTTCCTGTGCTGGATTCCTTTTACGATTTCGGAAATCGCGGAACCGATGTTCGGTCGTCCGGTTTCACGTGAAGCTCAAGTGACTTTCTTATATATATTATCGTGTACAACCTGGTCAAACTCTCTGGTCTATTTTACCATCATTAAACAGTACAGACAAGAGGTTTTTAAAATGCTGAAAAATTTGGTCAAGAAATTCACATGGAAGAGAGGTTAAACCATTGAAATGAAGAAACATAATGTTCTAAAAACATCATTCGTGGCATGCGGATTTTGACAGCCTTCGGCAGTTTATTTAACGATGTCAGGTTTTATCGATACCCGAGAGTGGACTTCAGTTTTACTGGAAAGCCTTACGTAATGTGTGCACCCTCCACCCACTTCACAAGAACAACCTGTAAGGAAAACATATAGTCATGAATTTCGAATCCAAAAGACATCAGAAAGCTTTCCCAATCTCTTGCAGCAATTTCCCGATGGGAAACCGACTCTCTCTGCGGCGAGATTTATGCACAAAACAACTATTACTCCCCCAGCAATTTAAAGAAGTCCCGTGAATGCGAACTATGACATGGAAACAGAGGAGTATAAATGATCTTTAAGGAATGCCTTCTGTGGATAATGGCTAGTGGATAATGATGATGTTCCAGGTGTGACCCGACATGAATTTTGTTCCTGAGACAGTTGCTACGGGAATTTTCGTCAAAGATTTTATAGGGTTGCGGTTTAAATTTCGTTTTAACATGTTTAAGGAGTCATCTAAGTCCTAATATATGTATAATTCTGCTCTATATGCTTTTTGATGAGATGGTTTGACTAGTAAATTATACGTTTTTGAATTAGTACTTCGGAAATTATGAACTACCATCGGCCTGAAATACGACAATTAATTATAAATCAGGTTAGGGCAGTACAAAGTGATAATCCAATAAAACGAAGTTTAAGAGCATAGGAACATAATATACAGCATAGAAGAGAGAGAGGTAGAAAGAGAGAGCGAGAGAAAGACAGAGAGAAAGCACGAGCATGGGGTGGGGGAGAGAGAGGGGAGGAGGGAGGGGGAAGAAACCATAGTGGATTTAAGAATACTAATCAATAATAAATCCTTTTATTTGGAAACTATATTGAGAATTTGAATCCTTCCTTCCGATTTTGATTAAGACGCTCCAGCATCTAAGCTATATACCCAATTAATCATCAAGATTATCGATCCATACTTTTGCTTGGAGAGACGAAGTGTATTCCATACCAGAATATTTCGCAATTGTCCGTTCTCCTATTTTTTCATCCGCTAATATGGTAATGCAATATGGAAGTCGTCTGGCTTAAGGCATATATCTGAATATGAATTTTTGAAAGTTGCAATTACTATAGGTATGGGCTCTTTAAATTGGCTGAATTGATAATGTCTATGTAATGTAGTTGGCGGACAACTTTCCCATTTGCTCTAATACACAAAAGGACTAAAATTTCAACTTTTCATAAATGTATGACTCGGGATGGTCTTTTCTTTTTAGAGGACCTGTTATATTATACTCTCCATGATATATTTTGAGTAGTGCCCTGAGGGTGAAGGCACTTGGAAGAAAAACAAAAATAAGTGATATTTTTGTACGCGACAAACGGGAGAGTAATCCGTCAATACGTCACAATCCACTGACAAAATTGCCGATTTGAGATTCGCACAGCTGTAGTGATCTCATATTTCAAACACTCATAACTTTCTTAATATTGGTCCGATTTATTTCAACATTTTGCCATTCTGTTTCTCTGATTTTTCAGCTGTCATTCAAATGAACTAATATTAGAAGGGTTGGATTGCCCTTTAAAGAATAAAAGCTAGCACGAAGATGATAACAACAAAACAGTCTGTAAAAGAGGTCGATATTTTCGTCCAAAAAGTATATTTTCATTATGAATATTAAGTGCAAATATATTTATTAGCTAAATATAATTACTCATGAAAAATAAATAAGTAATAAGTAAATATTTATAATGAAAAGACATTTTGAGGACATGCAGGACTAGTCAAATAGCTGGTTGTTAGTCTATTTCTATTTACATCAATGTGTGTGTGGGTGAGCTTGGATATGCGCGTGTGATTGGGAGGGAGTTTATGTGCGAGTGTCGGAGCGTGGATGAGCGGACGCGCGCGTGTGTATAATTCACATATTAAAGTGGAATATATAATTTATGTTGAATGGAATCGAATAAAGATCACGGAAAAAGTGTGTATGTACTTTTAAGGAGAGTGAATAAATTGTCAAACCGTAATTTGGCAAACAGTTCTTTATGAATATAAGCTGTGTCATTAGTTAATACAAAAAAAAAGAATCAGGCAATTTGTAATTGCTAGCCAAGAAAGATATACAAACTTTGATATGTAACCTTTTAAAGAAACCTACGATATACATTCTAAGCTTTATTGATATTACGTTATTTCCTACATTCATACTAGTATGATTTTTATAGGTTCTATATTGCTTTGTATGAAAGTATTCTTGCAGGTTCAATTTTTACCTCATTCTATTATGTTTTGTGATATATAAAATGAATGAAAAGAAATCTTCAAGTGGAAAAACAGACGAAATGTAGCTATTTTTGAAAGTCATGACTAAATGTGACATCTGGAATCTTCCGTTGATAATTATTTAGGTCATAATCATGTGTAATACTTCATGGAGCATTAGGGTAGCTTTTTTTTTCTTGTCAAGAATCAGAGTGGTCCTTAGAATTTGAAGTCGTGATCAAGATACAGGAGAGCACGGATTTCTTTTCTTCTACCTGACACGTATTTCTGAAAAGCTAATTTAGAGTAACTCTCGAGGCGCGCGAGACTTGATGAATGACATTGCGCGACGAAGACCATCATGGTTGGCTTAACGTGTTTTTGTGTTGATGACTATATTTACACTTGGCAATATTGTAATCTAATGGATGGTTGAAACACCGTAAAAGTAATATCGCATTTTCCACTTTCCATTGGTTAAAAGGGCAGACAAGAACGCTATTAACAATGACAGGTAATCAAAGATTCAATATACCAGTCAGATTTATGAGTTTACCTAAAATGTATTTCAAAAAATTATCCCATTTTATTCACGGTCTGATCTTAATGAGGCAGAAAGTAATCATCAAAACTGATCGGTCCCGAATGACTTTCAAACTTGAGCTTTTTCATCATAACGGTTGTACCGAAATTTTCTACGCTACTGAATTCAAAGCATTATGACACAGGTGTAGATGAAGGCTTGCCGTCACTACGCAATGTGTTTTAACCAATCTCGAGCAAACTGAGGATAGAGATAGAGCCCAACAACGTGAGTCCATGCATGGAAGTCAATCCATTTAGTTTCCTCGATGCCCAAGAGCTGTTTTTTCTGTGGACCGTCTGATGTCCTTATTGATGAAGACTTTGGCAGATCTTGACAAAAAGAAGCCTTATATCAACCATTAATCATGTCTGCGACAGAATCGGCAGCCGGTACCGAATCCTGGGAACACATTCATCCGATCTCTGCAGCCTGGTTTCTTGTTGTATGCACAGTACTTTCAAGTTTTTGCAACACCATCAACCTTATCGTCATTCCTAGGCTGAATGATTTGGCAGACACTTCGAAAGTCTTTTATATCGCTCTCGCCATCTTTGATCTTATGGTCACGTTTATACTAATCCTTATGATCAAACCTTCTCTATCGGGGTACTGGTTTTATGGTGAAGTAGCTTGTAAAGCGATTGGATCCCTTGCAATAATCGTGCCATCCTTTTCGGCAGCAACGGTGACATTGCTCAACATCGACAGGTTTATCCTAATTATCCGACCCCTACGATATCCGTCCATGGTCACTCGACGACGTTGTGTTGCTGTCTTAGTATCGACGTGTTGCAGCTTCGTCATCATTGCCCTTCTCGAGTTCGAATTCGCAGGAGACTCCTTTGACATCGTCCGCTTTCGAGAAAGGGGGATGTGCCTCATGGACCCAACCGATAAAGACTTCTTACCAATACTCATTTTAAATTACACCATCTCGATCTGGGCTCAAGCGGTTATCATCACGGTACTCTACTTGATCGTAATCCGAACCGCCTGGAAACACACCAACGATATGGCTCGACGTGAAGAAAATGTATTCCGGATCCGAAAGTTCTACAATCGTATCAACCCGTCTTTGCCTACGATTTCGTGTCAAGATCAGGTTATGAAAAACGAGTACCAAATAGCAATGCGGGCATTTGCAGGAAGGAAAAAGAAATTTCTCAAATCGGTAACTTTTGTCATTGCAATTACCGGTTCATATTTCATATGCTGGATTCCCTATACGATTTCGGAAATCGCGGAACCGATGTTCGGTCGACCGGTTTCACTTGAAGCTCAAGTGACTTTCTTATATATATTATCGTGTACAACCTGGTCAAACTCTCTGGTCTATTTTATCATCAATAAACAGTACAGACAAGAGGTTTTTAAAATGCTGAAAAATTTGGTTAAGAAATTCACATAGAAGAGGGGTTAAAACATTGAAATGAAGAAACATAATGTTCTAACAACATCATTCGTGGCATGGCGATTTTGACAGCATTCGGCAGTTTATATTTAATGATGTCAGGTTTTATCGACACCCGAGAGTGGACTTCACTTTACTGGAAAGCCTTAGGTAATGTGCGCACCCTCCACCCACTTCACAAGAACACCCCGTAAGGAAAACCATAGTTATTAATTTCGAATCCAAAAGACATCAGAAAGCTTTCCCAATCTCTTGCAGCAATTTCCCGATGGGACACCGACTCTATCTGCGCCGAGATTTAAGAACAAAACCAACTAGTACTCAACTAGTACTTTAAAGGCATCGTTTAATAACGTTAAATCAGAGATATATAGCCCTACGTGTTATCAGTGTCTATGATATGGTGTAACATGGAAGTCCTAAAAAAAATGCGCTTGAAAATGATCATGAAGTGCCTCAAAAAAGTAGAAATCTTTGAGTGACCGGTTTTACCATACTAATTTTCCCCAGTAGACTGTTTTGTTATAAAAACCGTTAGGAAAACGAAGTTTTAAATTTCGATTTCGATTTCCAATCATAAATATCTTGATAATCAGACAGGCGATCGGCTTGTAAAAGTCATGGGGTTCCTGACTGACCTAAAGGTTTAGAATTATCATTGCAGCATTTTGTCGGAGACTGTTCTTGAATTTTGTTTGGTGCTGAATTGAGATCTGACTTGATTTTGCATAGCCTTTACTTAAAACATATCTCTATTTATAATCAATCAATTAGTACTCGTCCAGATGATTGATAAAGACTTGAATGGTGTGTGTATTGCAATGTCAGGCGCAGGATCCGAAAGGAATGTCATCGATGATGACAGTCCTTTTGATGTTTTTTTTTCTGTTTATGCACATCTAATCAATGCGCATTAATGTTTTCTTTTATGTACATCTAATCAAGGAACGTTTGAGTTTAGTGGATTCTTATTTTGTTTCATCAAAGTGAATTTGCCAGTGCAAGGATGGCTAAGACAATCTGAAAGCACTCCTTTAAGAATATTTAGGAAGGGAATTGCATTATCCACTGCATCTATATATTAATACGCAAAATCGTCGCGGGGGGTAAAAACGGTTCATGAAAAACGTCTTTCCTCGACCGCGCCCCCCTTCGCCGTGGCGCGGGAACGGCGACACAATTCCACGAGGCATGTCTCCCGTACCCGCGTGCCACGTCGACCCCGCGGTCGCCGTCGATGTCGTTAAAGGTGGTTTCGGGGTCCCGGGAGGACGAGCGGACGAGAGCACGGCCGTCGTTGTCCGTGCAAGAAGGCGACGAACCCGCGAGAGTGAGGCAGCAAGGCGTGCACCCGCCCTCTGTCTAATCAAGGAGATACACTTTTAAGAGACGATCCACTCTATAATGTGTTGTAGCAGATACACGCTGCAACAGAGCGGGCCTACCCGTGTTAGGCATCTTGCTTATGATATGCTTTGTAGGCACTTTACGGGCATGCCAGAGAAATACACAGCATACGACAATCCACTCAAGTCATGTGGCGTAGCAAGTACAAGGCGCAACGGGTTGGGCCTGTCCGGTGTTAGGCATCTTGCTATATATAGGCCTTTGCAGCAGCCAAACTGACGAGAACGTATTATGTTGGTTCTACGCCCAGGCCACACACACACACAGTTGAGACAATTCGTGCGACAGCTGCGATATATTGGCACAAATCGTCCGATTTTTCGCGTAAAATCTTTACTTTGAAAATATTTATACATATTCTGTGAACCATGTCAACATAATCATAGTCCAAGCTTCTGCTTTATTGGTCTTTTCATGAAAACTACATTAAAATCACAACAACAATAACGCAAATAGATTGAAATTATCGAGACCATATAACTGACGAGAAGGTAAATTCAGCGAGCTCACGTAATATCAAATGCCTCCGCACGGGCAACTCCCGCGGTGCCAGTCACGGCGCTCACGCCATGCAATTTACTGTACCCTGTGCGGTAACTGCAGCACTCTACTGCTGTACCTGTAATACTGGCTGTATAGCGTGTCTTTAGACTCTTCAATGTTTCGTGTTTGAGCCGTGCAATGAATTGTTGTTTTCTTTTATTTCTTTATTGAATGTGATGTGAATGTGAGTACGGTACATGCTATTACAGAAGTGTCCAAGGAATGATAGGCCTACAGGTGGAAGGGATATAAAACAATTATACAATGACTCATTCTCGGAACAAGCTAAAACTATTCGCACTCGGGAACAGTACTGTTCTCTCTGGGGCCGCGATCGATGGCCCTCGGGATAATATAATACGATTTGATGTTCCTTCGATGCGAATAGTTTTAGCTAGATCCTCGAGTCACTTCGAGTGTCATTGTATATTTGTATATTATTTTCATTGTAGGACTAAATTAACTTAGTAATGTGTGAAAATAACCAAAATGATAATGGGAGTGAAGTGCATGAGAACAATATTTGTAGGCCTATCAGGGGCGTCAATCCATTATCCTTCGAGTGTCATTGTATATTTGTATATTATTTTCATTGTAGGACTAAATTAACTTAGCAATGTGTGAAAAAACCAAAATGATAATGGGAGTGAAGTGCATGCTGAGAACAATATTCGTAGGCCTATCAGGGGCGTCAATCCATTATCCTGGGGGACGGGGACACGTCCCCCCACGAATTTTCAGGTGGTGAAATGTCCCCCCACGATTTGGGGTTAAAATCTTTCCTTTTTCTTTCTTTCTCTCTTTCTCTCTCTCTGTTGACTTCGCGCGGGAGGGGGGGGGGAACTTTATTCAAACAGTCGAGAACGGTACTATGAAACGTCTTCTTTCTCTAAAAATTTAATGAAACAGGGATTAAGAGTCGAGAACGGTACAATTACGAATCGTCTTCTTACTCTACTAATTGAATGAAACGTCACAGCTTCCACGCAACGCGCGAGAGGGTGGAAACTGAATTCCGACAAGGATTAAGAGTCCAGAACGGTAGAACGAATCGTCTTCTTTCTCTAATAATTTAATGAAACGTCAAAGCTTCCGCGCTACGCGCGAGAGGGTGGAAACTGAATTCAGACAAGGATTAAGAGTCCAGAACGGTATAACGAATCGTCTTCTTTCTCTAATAATTTAATGAAACGTCAAAGCTTCCGAGCTATACGCGCGAGAGGGTGGAAACTGAATTCAGACAAGAATTAAGAGTCGAGAACGGTAGAACGAATCGTCTTCTTTCTCTGATAATTATGAAACGTCAAAACTTACGCGCTTCGCGCGGGAGATGGAAACTGAATTCAGACAAAGATTAAGAGTCGAGAACCGTACAACCAATCGTCTTCTTTCTCTAAAAATGTAATGAAACGTCAAAGATAAAAAGACAATAAATGAACCGGTCACCAATGAAAGTACATGCCGTGAAACAGCGTAACTAGAGAGAGAGTGACATGTAATTGTGTCCCCCCATGCTCAAACTCGGATTGCAATGACGCCCTTGATTCGTATAGATAACGAGAGTGAGGATCCGGGAAAGGGATAGTGAGAATAATAGGAACGAAGTGACGACAATAATAATCGTAAATAACGAAAGTGAAAACGAAGGTAAAGTCTAAAATATCTGCATCAATTTTGATTACAAATAATTGATTTCACTGTTTTCTTCCAGTTTTCAAGTTTTATTACATAATTCTGATAAAAATTAAAAATTCAAAACGATACATGATGGGACAGCAAACAAAAGGTTGGTATTCTAACGAGTAAAATATTAATGAAAAGAAGAAGAAAAATTATAAAATGATAAAAAGTAGGCATATACAATGAAGAAAAATAATATCATCTAGCACAGAAATATCTTTTTTTAATATAATAAAAAATATAATTAAAAAATTATTATTAAAAAAAAATCAAAAGAAAAAAAAAAAAATCGATAGCACATATCTATTTTAAAGTATTTACAACCCCTCCCACCCTCCCTAGAATCCCGTGGATTTTCCACGGGCCCTGCTAGTCTATATATTAATACGCAAAAGCGTCGAGGGGGTAAAACGGTTCATGAAAAACGTCTTTCCTCGACCGCGCCCCCCTTCGCCGTGGCGCGGGAACGGCGACACAATTCCACGAGGCATGTCTCCCGTATCCCGCGTGCCACGTCGACCCCGCGGTCGCCGTCGATGTCGTTAAAGGTGGTTCCGGGGTCCCGGGGAGGACGGGCGGACGAGAGCACGGCCGGCGTTGTCCGTGCAAGGAGGCGACGAACCCGCGAGAGTGAGGCAGCATGGCGTGCACCCGCCCTCTGTCTAATCAAGGAGAAACACTTTTAAGAGACGATCCACTCCATAATGTGTTGTAGCAGATACACGCTGAAAAGGACCGGGCCTACCCGTGTTAGGCATCTTGCTTATGATATGCTTTGTAGGCACTTCACGGGCATTTTAGAAAATACACAGCAGGTGACAATCCACTCAGGTCATGTAGCGTAGCAAATACATGATGCGATGGGTTGGGCCTATCCCGTGTGAGGCATCTTGCTATATATAGGCCTTTGCAGCAGCCAAACTGACGAGAACGTAATATGTTGGTTCTACGCCCAGGCCACACACACACACAGTTGAGACAATTCGTGCGACAGCTGCGATATATTGGCACAAATCGTCCGATTTTTCGCGTAAAATCTTTACTTTGAAAATATTTATACATATTCTGTGAACCATGTCAACATAATCATAGTCCAAGCTTCTGCTTTATTGGTCTTTTCATGAAAACTACATTAAAATCACAACAACAATAACGCAAATAGATTGAAATTATCGAGACCATATAACTGACGAGAAGGTAAATTCAGCGAGCTCACGTAATATCAAATGCCTCCGCACGGCAACTCCCGCGGTGCCAGTCACGGCGCTCACGCCATGCAATTTACTGTACCCTGTGCGGTAACTGCAGCACTCTACTGCTGTACCTGTAATACTGGCTGTATAGCGTGTCTTTAGACTCTTCAATGTTTCGTGTTTGAGCCGTGCAATGAATTGTTGTTTTCTTTTATTTCTTTATTGAATGTGATGTGAATGTGAGTACGGTACATGCTATTACAGAAGTGTCCAAGGAATGATAGGCCTACAGGTGGAAGGGATATAAAACAATTATACAATGACTCATTCTCGGAACAAGCTAAAACTATTCGCACTCGGGAACAGTACTGTTCTCTCTGGGGCCGCGATCGATGGCCCTCGGGATAATATAATACGATTTGATGTTCCTTCGATGCGAATAGTTTTAGCTAGATCCTCGAGTCACTTCGAGTGTCATTGTATATTTGTATATTTGTATATTATTTTCATTGTAGGACTAAATTAACTTAGTAATGTGTGAAAATAACCAAAATGATAATGGGAGTGAAGTGCATGAGAACAATATTTGTAGGCCTATCAGGGCGTCAATCCATTATCCTTCGAGTGTCATTGTATATTTGTATATTATTTTCATTGTAGGACTAAATTAACTTAGCAATGTGTGAAAAAAAACAAAATGATAATGGGAGTGAAGTGCATGCTGAGAACAATATTCGTAGGCCTATCAGGGCGTCAATCCATTATCCTGGGGGACGGGGACACGTCCCCCTACGAATTTTCAGGTGGTGAAATGTCCCCCACGATTTGGGGTTAAAATCTTTCCTTTTTATTTCTTTCTCTCTTTCTCTCTCTGTTGACTTCGCGCGGGAGGGGGGGGGGAACTTTATTCAAACAGTCGAGAACGGTACTATGAAACGTCTTCTTTCTCTAAAAATTTAATGAAACAGGGATTAAGAGTCGAGAACGGTACAACGAATCGTCTTCGTTCTCTAATATTTTAATGAAACGTCAAGCTTCCGCGCTACGCGCGAAAGGGTGGAAACTGAATTCAGGCAAGGATTAAGAGTCGATCGAGAACGGTACAATTACGAATCGTCTTCTTACTCTAATAATTGAATGAAACGTCACAGCTTCCGCGCTACGCGCGAGAGGGTGGAAACTGAATTCCGACAAGGATTAAGAGTCCAGAACGGTAGAACGAATCGTCTTCTTTCTCTAATAATTTAATGAAACGTCAAAGCTTCCGCGCTACGCGCGAGAGGGTGGAAACTGAATTCAGACAAGGATTAAGAGTCCAGAACGGTATTACGAATCGTCTTCTTTCTCTAATAATTTAATGAAACGTCAAAGCTTCCGAGCTATACGCGCGAGAGGGTGGAAACTGAATTCAGACAAGAATTAAGAGTCGAGAACGGTAGAACGAATCGTCTTCTTTCTCTGATAATTATGAAACGTCAAAACTTACGCGCTTCGCGCGGGAGATGGGAAACTGAATTCAGACAAAGATTAAGAGTCGAGAACCGTACAACCAATCGTCTTCTTTCTCTAAAAATGTAATGAAACGTCAAAGATAAAAAAGACAATAAATGAACCGGTCACCAATGAAAGTACATGCCGTGAAACAGCGTAACTAGAGAGAGAGTGACATGTACTTGTGTCCCCCCATGCTCAAACTCGGATTGCAATGACGCCCTTGATTCGTATAGATAACGAGAGTGAGGATCCGGGAAAGGGATAGTGAGAATAATAGGAACGAAGTGACGACAATAATAATCGTAAATAACGAAAGTGAAAACGAAGGTAAAGTCTAAAATATCTGCATCAATTTTGATTACAAATAATTGATTTCACTGTTTTCTTCCAGTTTTCAAGTTTTATTACATAATTCTGATAAAAATTAAAAATTCAAAACGATACATGATGGGACAGCAAACAAAAGGTTGGTATTCTAACGAGTAAAATATTAATGAAAAGAAGAAGAAAAATTATAAAATGATAAAAAGTAGGCATAAATACAATGAAGAGAAATAATATCATCTAGCACAGAAATATATTTTTTTTTTAATATAATAAAAATTATAATTAAAAAATTATAAAAAAAAATAAAAAAAAAAAAAAAATCGATAGCACATATCTATTTTAAAGTATTAACAACCCCTCCCACCCTCCCTAGAATCCCGTGGATTTTCCACGGGCCCTGCTAGTTATATATTATTTCCTAACGATTTTGCTAACTATCAAAGAGAAGGGAGCTCTATGGATTCAGGCTGTAAGGAGTTAGGATGTTAAATATGTGTGTTAGATGCATGGGTGTGTGCTGTTGTGTGAATGGCATATTTGTACAGTGTTTTATGTGTTGGGTGGATAAGTCAGGGAGGTGATAGAGAACGAGTGGAAACTCTTGTAATTTATTCAAACGCATGCGTGAATTCTAAAGCGTAACAATGGGATGTGTAACATTCCACTTGGCTTTGAAGTTCCATGCTCCGAGCCGCTCTTCCACTGCTGGGAATTTCGGAGGCCAGGCACCAATTTCACATGTACTACAAAATATTAAATTACCGGCAAAATTTCAATGTAAACTATAAACTTTATATGGGGATTGTATTGGGAATAGTGCATCAAACAATTTTTCAAATTTAGTACTCCGCCCTTCCTATAATTTGTGTGCCAGAGTTGGTAAATGAAAAATTAGATCCTGACAAAAACTCATATTTTAGGATAATGCGCTAATTTTCGCATGTTTTAATGTCCCGTCATTTAATCCATGATTTACAATCTTCGATAACTTTAAGTTTGCTAATGGGTGTTTTCGCCTGTTTTTTTGTATTTTTGCAGTTGGAAAAAAGGATGAAATTACACAAGTTTGTGTTCGCTTGTTCTACTCATTATACATTTAAGAATTGATGAGAAATCATTGACAGGGACAGCGAACATTTGCTAGGAATATCATTTTTTGATGTAGGAATTGTAAATCCTGATATTTCATGCGCTCTTTTATCTCACCACCTGGTCAACAATTGCAGATTAGCGCATAACTTTTCGGCGGCTTGGAGCATGGGGTCAAAGGAGAGCGAATTGATTCCACTCCTTCTCTATCACCTCCCTGGATAAGTGTTGTGTTTGGTGTGAATGGGAGTGTCTTTGGTGTGGTCTTGTGAGTGAGGATGATTGGCTGGATCGAGTGTTGTGATGCCTGTTCAGATTTGAATCTATCACTTGTTTACGTTCATTTGCATATTTGGGATATGGTAAATAAATATGGATAGGAGGTCCTATTTTACTTTGCTCACTCTAAATGTAAGAGGGCTAAGAGGAAACGCTAAAAGGAATTTTTTTTTTGAATTTTGTAGAAATAAAGGTAGTAACATTGCATTTTTACAGGAAACGTATAGTACGGAAGAGGTAGAAGAAAAATGGAAATCAGAATGTTGTTTAGTCATGGAACAAACCACAGTAAAGGTGTTTTAGTTATGGTTGCTCCGAACTTAAATCTGAAAATTGACAATCTTTTTAGAGCTGAAAATGGAAGATACTTTGTAATAAAACTAGAATATCAACGATCCAAGCTTGTTGTAGTTAACTGTTACTTTCCCACCAGAGATAAAGAAAGATGCAACTTGAATCTTTAGAAGAATTAGATAACTGTATTTCAAAGCTTTATAACCCGGGAGATATATCTCTTTTGGGAGGAGATTTTAATATGATAATGGACAGAGAATTTGATTACATGGGACCAAGGAACTTAAAACAAAAAATTAATGAAAAATTTGAAGACATTCTTGATAAATTTGGTTTAGAAGATATATGGAGAAAAGGAAATCCAGATAAGAAACATGGTACATTTATACAAAAGTGGCCGGTTGTCCAAAGCCGGTTAGACTACTGGTTTGGCTCGTCTGCCTTACAGAATTCTGCTGTGATATTTTGATATCTTATTGCACCAGATCACTTTGGTGTTCTGCTTCAACTAAGGAATTCTGTAGACGGGCCCCACTTTGGTAAATCTTACTGGAAATTTAATAATAGCTTGTGCGCAGATCAAGAATTTGTGAGTACATTTAAAGATAAAGTAGTTGAATTAAAAGAAGAGTGGATTCCAAAAATAGCAGATAAATTACTATTGTGGGATTTTCTAAAAATGAAAATGAAAGAGTTCATTAATAGTTATACAAAGAAAAAACAAAACTTACGAAACTTAACATTGAAAAATTAGAAGAGGAAATCAGATATTTAGAAAATCAGCTTTTAGCTCAACCATCTAGAAAAATAATTGATGAAATTGAGGGGAAAAAAAAAAATCCAATTTGAATAGATTGTATGATTATACTCGACAAGGTTTAAAAATTCGATCAAGGGCCGTTTGGTTTGAGGAAGGAGAACAAAAAACACAATATTTTGAACAGTTACTTAATAAGTTTAATAAACGGAAAATGTGATAAGAGAATTATATGATCAAGATGAACAGATTATAAAGGATAGAAAGGAAATATTGAAGACGATTAGATCATATTATGACAAATTGTATTCATTGAGTGAAGCACTTGTTAAAGATACTATGTCCCTTTTGCAGCCAACATCAAATTCTGTACAACTTTGCAGGAATTATGAATATGTCATGTATGTCCTATCTGTGAAATTTAAATGTTAGCAGTGTCCTAATATTCAAATTATGCAAGGAAACCTGTTTACTTGCTAGACTTCACTGTCAGACACTATTGAGTGACTGACTGGCTTTTTCATCTTTGGTAATAACATACATAAAATGAGCTGTAAAGGGTACATGAGCATTTGTCTACATCAATAACCCACTTCTTGTAATGGCCAAAATTAAACTGATTGAATCTTTGCGCAGCATAAAACGTACAACCATTCGGTACAATGGTCTGAAAATCAGACTATTACTTACTGGCTCTATAGCTCCTAAGTCGATTCGACAACTAATAGTCGTTATTTTCCCACTTAAAGACATTTTCAAGCCCCCCTTTTTTTAGGGAAGTTCTAAATTAGTATTGTCTTTCAAATGCCGTTGGAATTTAACCTTTTCATTTTTTGGGCCTGCAAATGGGACATAGTACCTTTAATCAAAACTCGTTATTTCTTGCGGACATTCCTAAATTAAGCGAAGAAAATCGAGATATTTGTGAAGGTAGAGTAACTAGTAATGAATGTTTAAGTATTGTAAAAGAAATGAAATTCAATAAATCCCCGGGGAATGATGGTTTTAAGGTAGAATTTTATTATACTTTTTGGATATTATTGGGGGACTCTTGGTAGAAGTTTTAAATGAAACATATGATAGGGGGACATTAGCAACCTCACAAAAGCAAGGTGTGATTACGTTATTGGAAAAAGAAGGCAAAAATCCATTATACATCCAAAATGATAGACCAATCACGCTTTTAAACGTTGATTACAAAATATTGTCAAAGGTATTAGCGAAAAGATTGAAAAATGTACTAAGTGAGACAATCCATAATGATCAAGTAGGGTACGTCAAAGATAGGAATATAGGAGAAGGTGTGAGGTTGATAGACGATTTATAATTTCAATCCTCTCATGAAAATATTGGATATTTGGTCACGGTGGACTTCGAAAAGGCTTTTGACTCTATTTCTCATGATTTTTATTTAAGATCCTAAAATTATTTGGTTTTGGTCAATCATTTTGTTCGTGGGTTAAGGTATTATATACAGATATTACTAGTTGTATTATGAATGGGGGTACTCCACTGGTTATTTTAACATAAAACGAGGAGTAAGACAAGGGGATCCTATTTCCCCATATTTGTTTTTGCTTTGTATAGAAACACTTGCTTTGGCAATAAGGAAAGACAGTACCATTGAAGGAGTTCAGTTTAGAAAAAATGAAATTAAACAAATATTGTATGCAGATGATATATCCCTGTTTGTGAAAAATACTAATTCTATAAAACGGTTTAAATATCTTTTTGAAGAATTCGAGAAAGTAAGTGGTCTAAAGATTAACAAAGGGAAAACGAACTTTTTGTGGATGGGCAAAGATAGTGATAGACCTCAAATACCCTTGTTTGGAAAACTAGTTCAGCAAATTAAAATTTTAGGTGTTTGTTTCTCTCAGAATGTTAATAAAGAAGATTTGAATTTCAAAGATATACTTAGTAAAATAAAAAGACTTTTAGGATGGTGGAAACAAAGAGTTCTCACACTTATGGGTAAAATACAATTGTTAAAAACATATGCATTATTACACTTAAACTATGTCTCATCACTTATAGTGGTTCCTTAGTGGTTGTATAAAGAGATGGAGAAAATTAATTTTGAATTTTTGTTGGCAGGTAAAGACCGCATAAAGAGAAATATAATGTATCAGGATTACTCGCATGGGGGTTAAAAATTATGAATTTTAAATTGTTTGTAAAGGCGCAACGTTTGATGTGGCTGAAATATTTATTGTATGGAGATAGGGATGCTGGATGGAAACTGTATTTTTATTTTTGTTTTAGAACAGTTGGAGGGAGATTTCTATTTCTATGCGGCTTTGACAAGTCTAAATTAACATTGAAAATACCACCATTTTATTTAGAAATGCTAAAGGCTTGGCAGGATATGAGGAAGTATAGATTGTATGAAGAAGAGGTCAATCCAGTTATATTTAATAATCATAATATATGTATAAGAGGTAAAATGATTTATGATTATGATCTATTTAACAAAGGCATACGGACTGTAAATCACATTTTCGACAATGGACATATGAAGCCCTTGGCTTATTTTCAAAATCTTGGGATTAATGCAAATCAATTGCTCGAGATAATGGATAGTGCTCATGCCATACCAACTAGTTGGAGGGATGCTACTCCTTCGGTTAAATTAATAAAAAATGATTTTGTAGACTTTAATATAAACATGAATATTGCTGGGCAGGAAACAGCTTTCCAGGTAGTTAAATCTGAAACTATCTATAACTGTTTTATCAACAGTTTACGGGAATCATATCATTTAACAGTAAAGGATGGTCACAGCAATTTTAACTTTACAAAGGAAGAAATAAATACATTTTCTGTCCGAGCAAGGAGTAAAACTCTTATCAGAAAACAAAGGGAATTTCAGTTTAGGCTTTTACATGGAGCCATATACACAAAAGAACATTTGACGAGGTTTGGGTTTGTGGGGGACAATTACTGTTTATTCTGTAATAAAGAGACAGAGTCTTACTTTCATATATTTCTGAACTGCATAAAAGTTAAACAGTTATGGCAATTCTGTATTCAATATTTCGGTTTGGCTGAATTAAGAGATATGAAATGGGAGGATATATTCATGGGACTACCTGGTAATTCGAATAGAAATAAATGTGTGAATTCTTTGATCTTATGTATTAAATATGTAATCTTCCATTGTAGGGCTCAAGGCCATGTACCTTCCAGTGTGAAGATACGTGTGTGTGTGTGTGTTGGGTTTTTACAGACGTGTATCAATCAGATATGATTATTTACGTCTGGGGACCGACCTTTAACGTCACCATCCGAAAAACGAAATATATAGCGGAATTTATAGAGGAAGAAAAATACTTAGCAGTGAAGGTGGGCAAGTTGAATTTGCAACAGGTATGATGTGTCCAGTGTTGTGCGCGTGTGAATCTGTATGGTTGTGAGGTGCGAGCTTGTGAGTGTGAATGTGAATGTGAATGTTTACGGGGAGGGGTTGAATGGTAGAAGGGGTGGAGGGTTGTCAGGGGATATTAACGGAGGGGCATTGCATACAAATATGTATTATGTTATTTTTCAGGAATGATGGTACATGTAATAACTAAGTTATGTTATTTTATTATTAGAAAAAAATAGTGATTTCATTCTATTATTCTCCTTCTTTGCTCACTCTTTAATGAATAATTTATTTGTGTTAAGAAAACCAAATGGAGTTTTGTATTTGTATGGAATTATTTACATTGGTTCTTTATGTAATGATTTATTTTGAATGAAATCTCTAATAAAAAAATATGGAAAAAGAAAAAAAAGAAAGTGAGTGGGATGGGATTTATGTGCGTGTGTGGGAGGGTGGATGGGCGGACGCGCGTGTGTGTATAATTCACATATTAAAGTAGAATTTATCATTTATGTTGAATGGAATTGAATAAAGATCATGGAACCGATGTTTGGTCGACCGGTTTCACTTCAAGCTCAAGTGACTTTCTTGTATATATTATCGTGTACAACCTGGTCAAACTCTCTGGTCTATTTTATCATCATTAAACAGTACAGACAAGAGGTTTTTTAAATGCTGAAAAATTTGGTCATGAAATTCGCATAGAAGAGGGGTTAAACCAATGAAAGGAAGAAAAATAATGTTCTACAAACATCATTCGTGGCATGGAGAATTCGACAGCCTTCGGCAGTTTATATTTAACGATGTCAGGTTTTATCAATGTGTGCACCCTCCATCCACTTCACTAGAACAACCCCGTAAGGAAAACCATCATCATGAATTCCGAATCCAAAAGACGTTATAAAGCTTTCCCAATCTCTCGCAGCAATTTCCCGATGAGACACCGACTCTGTTTGCGGTGAGATTTAAGCAAATAACAATTAGTACTCCTCTAGCAATTCAAAGAAGCCTCGTGTATGCGAACTATGACATGGAAACAGACGAGTATAAATTATCTTTAAGGAATGCCTTCTGTGGATAATGGTTGGTGGATAATGGTTGGTGGATAATAATGATGTTCCAGGTGCGACCCGACATTTGTTAGGGTGACAATTATTGCTACAGGAATTTTCGTCAAAGGTTTAATAGGGTTAAGATTAGGGTTTCAATTTTGTTTGAAGGAGTCATCTAATTCCTAATACATGTATAATTCTGCTCTATATGCTTTTTGATGAGATGATTTGACTGGTAAATTATACATTTTTGAATTAGTACTTCGGAAATTATGAACTACCATTGGCCTGATATACGACAATTAATTATAAGACAGGTAAGGGCAGTTTACAGTTATAAACCAAAAGAATGAAGTTTTAAAGCAAAGGAACATAATAGACAGCATATAAGAGAGAGAAAGAGAGAGCGAGAGGAAGTGAGAGAGAGAGAGAGAGAGAGAGTTTATCAATCCACACTTTTGCTAGGAAAGACGAAGTGTATTCCATACAAGAATATTTCGCAATTTTCCGTTTTCATATTTTCATCCGCTGACGTGGTAGTGCAATGTGGAAGTCGTCTGGCTTAGTTATATCTGCGTGGTACAATTGAAATAAGCGGGAACATTGCAGTATGCAAATATTTCAGTAACAACACTGGTAGCCTATTAAAGAATACAAGCTAGCACGAAGATGACAACAAAAGAGACTGTGAAAGGGTCGATATTTTCGTCCGAAAAGTAATGCTGTATTATGAATAAGTGCAATATATTTATTAGTTAAAATGTAATAACTCATGCAAAATAAATAAATAATTAAATATTTATAATGAGAAATCATTTTGAGGACATGACTAGTCATGTCGCCGGTCAACTGCATTGTTGTTGACATTGCTGATACATGGGTATACATGAATCTCGGTTTGTTTGACTCTCGACTCAATCATTTCTACTTCATTCTGCTGATTTAACCTCCTTTTCAAGAGCTTTTGCAATAATCCATTTTTCTTTTCTGTCTTTCTTTCCTTTTCGCCTTCGTTTTTCCTCCATTCTTTCCTCTCTTTTAATTTTTAATCCCCCCAAATTCATAATTTCTTTGCTACATATTGCTTAATGTACTGATTTTCTATGTATAATTTGTTTCAAGACATATTGTAAAAGAGCCTCTGAGGAACTAATACATCAAAAAGCTCTGCTTTTAGTTAGTTCCTCTTTTCTCGTGCTAGTACTACTATATTTGTCGTTTCATTGTATATTTTTTTTGTAATATACTTATTAATTGTATTATGTTTTGCATGAGAAATAAATTTATTTGAACATATTGAACATAGCTGGTTGTTAGTCTATTTCTATTTTACATCAGTGTGTGTGTGTGTGTGGGTGGGCTTGGATGTGCGCGTGTGAGTGGGAGGGAGTTTATGTGCGAGTGTGGGAGGGTGGATCGGCGGACGCGCGCGTGTGTATAATTCACATATTAAAGTGGAATATATAATTTATGTTGAATGGAATCGAATAAAGATCACGGGGAAAAAAAGTGTGTATATTTTATCCCAGAGTAAAGGAAAGTGAATAAATTTTCAAACCGTAATTTGGCAAACGGTTCTTCATGAATATAAAACTGTGTCATTAGTTAATGAAAAAAAGAATCAGGCAATTTGTAACTGCTAGCCAAGAAAGATATAAAAACTTTGATATGTAAACTTTCAAGGAACCTACGATATACAATCTAAGCTTTTTTCATATAACGTTTATTCCTACATCCATACTAGTATGATTTCAACAGGTCCTATATTGCTTTGCATGAAAGTATTCTGCAGGTTCAATTTCTACCTCATTTTATTATGTTGTGTAATATATAAAATGAATGATATGATATCTTCAAGGGGAAAACAGACGAAATGTAGCTATTTTTGAAAGTCATGACTAAATGTGACATCTGGAATCTTCCGCTGATAATTATTTAGGTCATAATCATGTGTAATACTTCATGGAGCATTAGGGTACCAAGATGAGCTTTTTTTCTTGTCAAGAATCAGAGTGGTCCTTAGAATTTGAAGTTGTGATCGAAAAACAGGAGAGCAAGGAGTTCTTTTCTTCTACCTGACACCTATTTCTGAAAAGCTAATTTAGAGTAACTCTTGAGGCACGCGTGACTCGATGAATGACATTGCGCGACGAAGACCATCATGGTTGGCTTAACGGGTTTTTGTGTTGACTGTATTTGCGCTTGGCAGTTATGTGGATTGCAATCAGAGGGAAGGTTGAAAGACGGTAAAAAGAATATTGCTTTTTCCACTTTCCCTATGTTAAATGGGCAGACAGTAGTGCAATTAACAGTGTCAGGTAATCAAAGATTCAAAGATAGCCCGTCAGATTGAAATATATATAACCTAAAATATATTTTTAAAAATGATCCCATTTTATTCACGGCCTGATTTTAATGAGGCAGAAAATAATCATCAGAACTGATCAATCCCGAATGACTATCAAACTTGAGCTTTTTTTAAAATCATAACGGTTGTACCGAAATGTTCAACGCTACTGAATTCAAAGCATTATGACACAGGTCTAGAAGAAGGCTTGCAGTAAATACGCAATGTGTTTGAACCAATGGGGAGTAAACTGAGCATAGAGATAGAACCCAACAACGTGAGTCCACGATTGGAAGTCAAACCATTTACTTCGTTAAGTAAGGGTCACTCGAAGCCCAAAAGCTGTCTTTTCAGTTGACCCTCTGAAGTCGTGATTGATGTAGACTTTGTCAGATCTTGACATAAAGAAGCCTTATATCAACTATCAATCATGTCTGCGACAGAATCGGAAGCCGGTACCGAATCCTGGGCACATATTCATCCGATCCCTGCGGCCTGGTTTCTTGTTGTATGCACGGTACTTTCTATTTCTTGCAACACCATCAACCTTATCGTTATACCTAGGCTGAATGATTTGGCAGACACTTCGAAAGTCTTTTATATCGCTCTCTCCATCTTTGATCTTATGTTCACGTTTATATCAATCCTTATGATCAAACCTTCTCTATCGGGGTACTGGTTTTATGGTGAAGTAGCTTGTAAAGCGATTGGATCCCTTGCGGGAATCGTGCCATCCTTTTCGGCAGCAACGGTGACACTACTTAACATCGACAGGTTTATCCTAATAATCCGACCCCTTCGATATCCGTCCCTGGTTACTCGACGACGTTGTATTGCTGTCTTAGTATCAACGTGTTGCAGCTTCGTCATCATTGCCCTTCTCGAGTTCGAATTCGCAGGAGGCTCCTTTGATATTGTCCGCTTTCGAGAATTCGGGATGTGCCTCATGGACCCAACCGATAAAGACTTCTTACCAATAATAATTATAAATTATACCATCTCGATCTGGGGTCAAGCGGTTATCCTCACGGTACTCTACTTGATCGTAATCCGAACCGCCTGGAGACACACCAACGATATGGCTCGACGTGAAGAATCTGTATTCCGGATCCGAAAGTTCTACAATCGTATCAACCCGTCTTTGCCTACAATCTCGTGTCAAGATCAGGTTATGAAAAACGATTACCAAATAGCAATGCGTGCATTAGCAGCAAGGAAAAAGAAATTTCTCAAATCGGTAGCTTTTGTCATTGCAATTACCGGTTCGTATTTCATAGGCTGGATTCCCTATACGATATCGGAAATCGCGGAACCGATGTTCGGTCGTCCGGTTTCACTTGAAGCTCAAGTGACTTTCTTATATATATTATCGTGTACAACCTGGTCCAACTCTCTCGTCTATTTTATCATCATTAAACAGTACAGACAAGAGGTTTTTAAAATGCTGAAAAATTTGGTCAAGAAATTCATATAGGAGAGGGGTTAAACCACTGAAAGGAAGAAACATAATGTTCTAAAAACATAATTTGTGACATGGAGAATTCGACAGCCTTCGGCAGTTTATATTTAACGATGTCAGGTTTTATCGATACCCGAGAGTGGACTTCACTTTACTGGAAAACCTTACGTAATATGTGCACCCTCCACCCACTTCACAAGAACAACCCGTAAGGAAAACCATCACCATGAATTCCGAATCCAAAAGACATTAGAAAGCTGTCCCAATCTTTTGCAGCAATTTCCCGATGGGACACTGACTCTGTCTGCGGCGAGATTTATGCACAAAACAACAAGTACTCCCCTAGCAATTTAAAGAAGTCCCGTGTATGCACAACTATGACATGGAAACAGACAGAGTATAAATTATCTTAAAGGAATGCCTTCTGTGGATAATGGTTGGTGGATAATGATGATGTTCCAGGTGCGACCCGACATTTGTTCCTGTGACAATTGCTATGGGAATTTTCGTCAAAGGTTTAATAGGGTTAGGGTTAGGGTTTCAATTTCGTTTGAAGGAGTCATCTAATTCCTAATACATGTATAATTCTGTTCTATATGCTTTTTGATGAGATGATTTTACTAGTAAATTATACATTTTTGAATTAGTACTTCGGAAATTATGAACTACCATTGGCCTGAAAAGCGACAATTAATTATAAGACAGGTTAGGGCAGTTCAAAGTGATAAACCAATAGAGCGACGTTTAAAAGCAAAGGAACATAATAGACTGCATAGAAGAGAGAGCGAGAGAAAAAGAGAGCGAGAAAAAGAGAGAGCGTGAGAGAGACAGAAAGAGACAGAAAGAGAAAATGAGAGAGAATGAGAGAGATAGAGAGATAGAGAGAGAAAGAGCGAGCGAGAGAGAGAGAGAGAGAGAGCGCGAGAGGGAAAGGGGGAGAGAGAGAAAGAGCGAGAGAGAGAGAGAGAGAGAGGGGGAGGGGGAGAAACCGTGATGGATTAAAGAATAATAATAAATAATAAACAATAAACCCTATTATTTGGAAACGATATTGAGAATTTGAATCCTTCCTTACGAATTTGATTTAAAAGCTCCAGCATCTTAGCTTTACCCAATTATCAAGTTTATCAATCCACACTATTTCTAGGTGATACGAAGTGTATTCCATACCAGAATATTTCGCAATTTCCCGTTTTCCTATTTTCATCCGCTGATGTGGTAGTGCAATGTGGAAGTCGTCTGGCTTAAGGCATATATCTGCGTGGTACAATTGAAATAAGCGGGAAGATTGCAGTATGCAAATATTTCAGTAACAACACTGGTAGCTTATTAAACAATAAAAGCTAGCACGAAGATGACAACAAAAGAGACTGTGAAGAGGTCGATATTTTCGTCCGAAAATAATTTTTCATTATGAATAAGTGCAAATATATTTATTAAATAAATATGTAATTACTCATGAAAAATAAATAAATAAGTAAATATTTTTAATGAAAAGACATTTTGAGCATTGGCAGGACTAGTCAAATAGCTGGTTGTTAGTCTATTTCTATTTACATCAGTGTGTGTGTGGGTGAGTTTCGATATGCGCGTGTGAGTGGGAGGGAGATTATGTGCGAGTGTCGGAGGGTGGATGGGCGGACGCGCGTGTGTATAATTCATATATTTAAGTGGAATATATAATTTATGTTGAATGGAATCGAATAAAGATCACGGAAAAAAGTGTGTATATACTTACTTTTAAGGAGAGTGAATACATTTTCAAACCGTGATATGGCAAACGGTTCTTCATGAATATAAGCTGTGTAATTAGTTGATTAAAAAAAATATCAGGCAATTTGTAATTGCTAGCCAAGAAAGTTATAAAAACCATGATATGTAAACTTTCGAGGAACCTATGTTCTACAATCTAAGCTTTATCGATATTACGTTTATTCCTACATTCATACTAGTATGATTTCAATAGGTCCTATATTGCTTTGCATGAAAGTATTCTGCAGGTTCAATTATTTATCTCATTCTATTATGTTTTGTAATATATAATATGAATGAAAAGAAATCTTCAAGTGGAAAAACAAACGAAATTTAGCTATTTTTGAAAGTCACGACAAAGCGTGACATCTGGAATCTTCCGTTGATAATTATTTAATTCATAAACATGTGTAATACTTCATGGAGCATTTTTTAGGGTACCAAGATTAGCTTGTTTTTTCTTGTCAAGAATCAGATTGGTCCTTAAGTTTGAAGTCGTGAACAAAATACAGGAGAGCACGGATTTCTTTTCTTCTACCTGACACCTATTTCTTAAAAGCTAATTTAGAGTAACTCTCGAGGCGCGCGTGACTCGATGAATGACATTGCGCGACGAAGACCATCATGGTTGGCTTAAAGGGTTTTTGTGTTGACTGTATTTGCAGTTGGCAATTATGTGGATTGCAATCAGAGGGAAGGTTGAAAGACGGTAAAAAGAATATTGCTTTTTTCACTTTCCCTGTGTTAAAAGGGCAGACAGCAGTGCAATTAACAGTGACAGGTAATCAAAGATTCGAAGAGAGCCCGTCAGATTTAAATATATATAACCTAAAATATATTTTATTCAAAGCCTGATCTTAATAAGGCAGAACTAATCGTAAAAACTGATCAATCCCGAATGACTGATCAAACTTGAGCTTTAAAAAAAATTATAACGGTTGTACCGAAATTTTCAACGCTACTGAAATCAAAGCATTATTACACAGGGCTTGCAGTAAATGCGCAATGTGTTTTAACAAATGTCGAGCAAACTGAGCATAGAGATAGAGCCCAACAACGTGAGTCCGTACGTGAAAGTCAAACCATTTAGTTCGTTAAGTATGGTTTCCTCGAAGCCCAAGAGCTGTCTTTGCTCTGGACCCTCTGATGTCCTGATTGATGTAGACTTTGGCAGATCTTGACAAAAAGAAGCCTTATATCAAGAATCAATCATGTCTGCGACAGAATCGGCAGCCGGTACCGAATCCTGGGCACATATTCATCCGATCCCTGCAGCCTGGTTTCTTGTTGTATGCACGGTACTTTCTATTTCTTGCAACACCATCAACCTTATCGTTATTCCTAGGCTGAGTGATTTGGCAGACACTTCGAAAGTCTTCTATATCGCTCTCGCCATCTTTGATCTTATGGTAACGTTTATATTTATCCTTATTATCAAACCTTCTCTATCGGGATACTGGTTTTATGGTGAAGTAGCTTGTAAAGCGATTGGATCCGTTGCGGGAATCGTGCCATCCTTTTCGGCAGCAACGGTGACACTGCTCAACATCGACAGGTTTATCTTTATAATCCGACCTCTTCGATATCCGTCCATTGTAACTCGACGACGTTGTATTGCTGTCATAGTATCGATGTGTTGCAGTTTCGTCATCATTGCCCTTCTCGAGTTCGAATTCGCAGGAGACTCCTTTGATATCGTCCGCTTTCGAGAATTCGGGATGTGCCTCATGGATCCAACCGATAAAGACTTCTTACCAATAACCATTCTAAATTATACCATCTCGATCTGGGGTCAAGCGGTTATCCTCACGGTACTCTACTTGATCGTAATCCGAACCGCCTGGAGACACACCAACGATATGGCTCGACGTGACGAATCTGTATTCCGGATCCGAAAGTCCTACAATCGTATCAACCCGTCTTTGCCCACGAGTTCGTGTAAAGAGCAGGTTATGAAAACCGATTACCTATTAGCAATGCGGGCATTAGCAGCAAGGAAAAAGAAATTTCTCAAATCGGTAACTTTTGTTATTGCAATTACCGGTTCATATTTCATATGCTGGATTCCTTATACGATATCGGAAATCGCGGAACCGATGTTCGGTCGTCCGGTTTCACTTGAAGCTCAAGTGACTTTCTTATATATATTATCGTGTACAACCTGGTCCAACTCTCTGGTCTATTTTACCGTCATTAAACAGTACAGACAAGAGGTTTTTAAAATGCTGAAAGATTTGGTCAAGAAATTCACATAGAAGAGGGTTAAACCAATGTTCTAAAAGCATCATTCGTGGCATGGGAATTCGACAGCCTTCGGCAGTTTATATTTAACGATGTCAGGTTTTATTGATACCCGAGTGGACTTCAATTTTACTGGCAGGTCTCACGGAATGTGTGCACCCTCCACCCACTTCACAAGAAGAAGCTGTGAGAAAAACCATCATCATGAATTCCGAATCCAAAAGACATAATGCCCAGTTTACATTTGGCCTGGGATTAGTCTATGAAGCCCGTACCCTGCCCATAACCCCTTTTCCGTGCGGCCTGCGTGCGGAGGCAGAAGGCGGCCGTGAGATTTTCGTACGGATTCGCGGGCTCCGCAGCCTCTACGATTTTGTTTCGCGGGAAGTTTTACAAATTTGAAACAATCGTCAGCCCGTAGCCCGTAGACATGTCATAGGTGGCATTGCAAAATCCCCGCACGGGCATCGCGCGGAGGCCTCGCGCTGATCGTGCGGCAAACTTTCGATTTTCGGTGAAAATGGGGGCAAAAAAATGGTACAGAGATTGTAGACTCGTGGTACATTCGCAAGGCCATCGCCCAGCTATCGCAAGGTTGCTGCTCGCTCCCTTGCAGTGCCCGTGATATTGAGCAGTCGTCCCGCGGCAACCCCACAGCTCCCACACCATGGCCGTGCAGCCGCCTTGAGACGGGCCAAACATTTTCCGTGCGGAGGCTACGGAGACTGCACGGCTACTGCACTGAAATTGCACGATTTCCGTACAATCTCCGAGCAGCCTCTGTACGGATTTGCCCTGGCCTGCCCCCGAGGGCCAATACAAGAAATGGCACGATGCTCGTAGATAATGTAAACACAAACATCGTAGCCCGTAGCCTCCTACGATCCCCCCAAATCGCACGAAAATTCGTAGACCAATTTATCCTACGGCGCCCGGGGCAAATGTAAAGTAAGCATTAGAAGGCTTTCCTAATCTCTCGCTGCAATTTCCCGGTTGGAAACCGTCTCTCTCTGAGGCGAGATTTATGCACAACATAACTAGTACTCCCCTAGCAATTTAAAGAAGTCCCGTGTATGCGAACTATACACGGAGACAGAAGAGTATATATTATCTTTAAGGAATGGCTTCTGTGGATAATAGTTGGTGGTGGACAATGATGATGTTCTACGTGTGACCCGACAATTGCTCCGGGCATTTTCGTCAAAGGTATAGGCTTACGGTTAGGGTTGCAATTTCGTTTTTGG
Organism: Mesocentrotus franciscanus; assembly: GCA_037976565.1. Lineage (NCBI taxonomy): Eukaryota > Metazoa > Echinodermata > Echinoidea > Camarodonta > Strongylocentrotidae > Mesocentrotus > Mesocentrotus franciscanus. The sequence goes on along the minus strand of CP137676.1, from coordinate 29,565,618 downwards.
GTAGGTTCAGGGTTAGGAGTAGGGTTAGGTATATTGTTAGGTCTAAGTTCAGAGATCGGTAAGTGAACGGATTTGACGCGGAGCAATTGTCGCAGGAGCAAGTGTCTTCGGTTATAACCGTAGTAGGTAAATTAAAAGAGGTGGATTTACATGCTTTTAAAATTAATTCTATGTACCTGGGGAACCATCTATAAGCTGCAAAGTAATGGTGATTCATGATAGACAATCAGCAGTTTCGGAGAACTGTATGTTGATTCATTCGCTGGACGAGTTCACTTTATCTACATATCTTTCTCTATACCCAGATGTAGCTAGAAGTACCTAGTTATGACGAAATTAATGGTATTAGTCTTGAGCGCTTGTATACGGCATCTAGGCTTTATTCATGCAGTTCAATATTAGCTAGTTTTGAGGAAGACATTCTGTAGTAATGTTCAGATGTTATTATTCATACGTGTCTATTCTGTTTGTTAACAAAGTAAGATTGAAGTGAAGCTAAAATGAAATGGACTGGACATAATGTAATCAATTAGGCAATCATAAATCATGTCCATTATGGTTCGATCTTCAGGCGCATAGCCGTGTTGAATTTCATGTCTTTGCTCAGTATACAAATATAGTAAAGATAAATTATTTGACATTATTCTGCCAAACTGCTACCATAATAATCTGGATATTAATTGCTTTTATTATTGCAGAAATAAATAAAATAAAAATGAAAAATCCTTGCTTTTGATTCCTTCTAATTTGATACGTACAACATACACACCTACATCATGAACATGATCACAAAGATTTTAAAACAATAACATAATTGCGTAGTTACGGGCGCCCTTCCCCCATCGAATGGCAACACAAAAAGGAAGAAGATGAAGGGGAAAAGAGGTGAGAGCGGGGAGAGATGAAGGAAAGGAAAAAGAACGTGAGATAATATTATCTATTATTTCACGTTCTTTTTTCCTTATCTCACGTTCTTTTTTATTTTTCTTTCATTTCTCATCATAGAATGTTCGAAAATACTCTTCAAAGATTATACAATATCGTGAACAAGTAACGTCGGGACAACATTATAAATCTTAAGTGAAATCTGTTGTAAGAGGTGCATTAAACGATTATCTAGAAAAGCTTTGGGGTGATCCGATCTGCGTCCTTGATGTAGTGTAAAGCAGAGAAGAAAAAGGGAGAGATGTGAGAGAAATATGGAAGACTTTGGGATCTGGATAATATATTATCGGGCCTCACGCGAAAATCGGGCCCTCACGCGAAAATGTGCCCGTACGTCTATGTGTACGAATTGTGGAAAAAATCCTCTTCATGAATTTCGATTTGGGTGACGCGAAACTTTTTAACTTCCAAAAGGGTGCAGTGACTAAGAACAAAAGAAAAGAAAAGAAAAACACTTATCTAGTACACTTAAGACTGGTGCCCCCATGACTGAGCCCGCACTACGCCACTGTATTAAGGACATTGTATTCAATAGTCCTCAGCGTCGCCTCTTGAAATGTGAGAACATGACAGTGAAATAATTTGTTATGATATATATTCGAAAAAGATTTCAATCGGCAATACAGTAGCGAGATCACCTTTCGCGATCGACTTTTTTAAAATATGTTTTTTCACATACTTGATTTATATACTTATTTCATTTACTTATATTTATAATATTTTTGGAAGATGAGTTTTATGATATCAATACAAATCTTTGCGGGATCTTTACAGGATCTTTATGTTCCTACGCCCATTTCGGACATCGGTGGGCATACCAACTAGACCAAACTGGCTATGCGCAAGAAATGCAAAAATGCTTTGAAGAATTATTAAACTTTACTGAGTCATTACTCCGTATTTTCTCGGGTGATGCATTATTAAAAGCAAATGACCTTCATTCGAGACACCAGCTAAATCTATGGTAACTTGAACAATGCCATGATAGCAATGGCGCAAATTTCATTCACATGCACTAAAACCTGCTATAGCGACCACCTGTCTACAAAGACAATCATTTCTAATTGACACATGTACTAAAGAAACTTGTACATAAAGACCATTTTCCTATGAAGACCACTTTTCTTGTCTCCCTTCAGCGGTCTTTATATACAGGTTTCACTGAGTACTATAACAGTCTCCTCGACCACATACTCTCTTAATGTAAAGGAGTGAATTTGTCACTCTACAGAGTGAAGGAACTTCCACTCCGAATAGAGTGGTAATGCACTCCCGTTTGAGTGAGCATGCAGATACTCCTTCATCAGCCGTCTCACTCACTGACAGAGTGAACCCGTGTTCCGTTCAATATCATATGCAAACTGAATTAGTTTCACTCGTGTGCAACGAGTGACGCAAGGCAACCAATGACACAAAAGTGAAGAATCGAAGCCGATCGATCAGGAATATTTGGTGTGTTATAATGTGTTTCTTCTGAATGTACATATGAGTGTGTTTTTAAAATGTTTTGATTCCCGTACATGTCCAATATAAAGTCACACCAATTATACATAAGAAATTTCTTTTATGAATTGGATTACATTCCAACATACCGAAATTGTTATTATATGCACTATTAAATAATTTATGATTTTCACCGTTCAACATATGTACTTTTATTGTAATTTACTGAATAAATACTACAAAAATAGAATTGCATTCTGTTTATAAAGTGGAAATTTTAAATGAATATACATAAATATATGTAAGTTATCTCTCTCCCGTATTAATGATTCACATATAGCAGTCTTACTGCATGAATGCATTTTTTCCCGTTCTTTTTTTTTTCTTAATTTTTTCCTTTTTTTTAAATTCATATTTATTTATGCACTATACAGGGTCCAACAGGAGACCGGCATATTGCTGAGTAAGCCACCCTGTTTTTTTATATTTTTGAATGAGACTGAGTTGATGATTTCACTCCCAAAGGAGTGAATTATCTCCACTCTGTCCACATGAGTGATAAATTTTTCACTCTTTAAAGGATTGGTGTTTCACTCTTTCCTGAGTGAAATAGTGATCACTCTTTTTTCACTCTAAACAGGGTTGTCCCTCATTTAACACCTTGTGAGAGTAGAATTTCACTCTCTTTTGAGTGCTTTTTCACTCTTTCACACTTAGAGAGTAGATTCAACTAGAGTGTCTCAAGGCAATTGTTATTCTTATATTAAAAGTGACTTTAATTAGATATGCCTCCTTTCACTTCATCATTTTTCTTGATATTTTGAATCTTTGCTGAAGAATAACATTACTAATAATTCCTTGATTAGTTTCGTGCAAAGCTCATCTTGTTTTATCGCACCATTCAACACGTCATAAAATAATGCAAAGTGATAATGATAAATGATAAAGTCCATATGTGTTGACGTACGACAAAGAGTCATGACTAATAATAGCATTCTAAAAAACTGATATCAAAACACTCTTATCTTTAATAGAGATTACCTTATTAATAAACATCACCATTATACAGTCATTCATGTTGTTAGATCAATTTTAATCGCAATAGTTTGTTGTACTTTGGTCATAAACTTATCAGAAATGACATACATCTTTAAAAATCATGAATAACAACTCATAAAGATCTTGGTAGCGATAATATGACAAGTTTTGTTAATCATTGATAGGCTCGATAGAATAAGGGAAGCAATATTGGTGAATACTTTAACACATCGACAACCAAGGTGCAATCAGTTGATATAAATGCCAAGGAGAGGCACAATGGCGTCGATCATATGTTCACCATGGTTTTGCTGTATTTTAGTCATCCTTTATGTAGCAGATGTTCAGTCTGGTAAGGCATTTCACTCGTTGGAATATCTAAGATTCGTTAACATTACTTTAGATTGTTTTGTTTATATATAAATATATAAAGGATATGGGCACATGTTTCTGGACATCTATTAAAGATAAAATTGAGCAGCTGGAAGCAGTTGGGAAACGTAGACGATGTTATACATAAAGATTGATGTATAATGTCACGTTTAGGAATTATCGAAATGTAAAGAAATTGTCTCAGTCGTGCTGAAAATATCATGTACATATGGGTTTATTATGGGAACACATATAAATTTTAGTATTTCTCATATTCCGGATGTGAGGGCATTTAATGAGCATTCCTTTCAGAGGACATTTCTACTATTTCTACTACATCAAAACTTAATTTTCCCTTAAATCGTTTTATTCAGCTCATTACATAGTGGCGTATCTGGAATTTCTTTCAGATTTTATACACTGGAAACGATTTTTTTTTATCTTCTTCTACCTCTTTTCGGGGTGAAAAATAATGAAATCCACGAATTATATTCGAGAAATTTAGCAAAGCAACAGAAGTCAGAATTTCGTTTGCATATTGAACCTTGAAATGCTAGCATTTTATCCTTTACTTTTCTCCAAAATTGAACCAAATCATGGTGAAATTGATATGCTAGGCAGCAAGGCATCAAGAGTTATATTTGAGCCCTTTACAAACGTTTTAATGAGGGAACATTTCAAAGATGATTTAAAAAGTGCAATGAATGAAAATAAGTGTCTTTTATTAAGAGCATGATTTTTAGCTTATACAAAATTCGAATGGTTCCATTGATTTGACGATCCTTGCTGAATGCCGCAGATTTACATCTTGAAAGTTAGTGGACTTCGTTCATTGGTATTTCATTTGTATGTCACCAACTTTTCAAGACATTTCATTGAAAAGCTTTTCTGTGGTACGAAGCAATAGCGTTTAAGTGTCCAGTAAAAGGTTAACGCATCATACACTTTAACCGGCCAATTTTGTTTAAATATCTATTTTTTTAGTATTGACACTTGGGATGCGGCATATAAAACAAATATTGACTGTTTATTTTTTGGGTCACAGTTAAAACTATAGCTCCTCGGTGGTCTCGAGACTGCACTATGCCCCTCAAAATCACTTGGGCAATAGTTTCAACCGTGCCCCTCAAAGCATTCAATATTTGTTTACTAGTATCAATAGTAAACATTACCTTAAGCTCGAAATTAGTATAAATTGATAACGATATGGTCAAAGATCTTTAGAAAATGATCAATTGAAAATATGAAACTCAATAATATTCTTGGTTCTTTCTATATGCAAGATGCAGTTGAAATTATTTATTCATTTCACTTATTGTCATGTTTGTAGTCCCAAGGCCCTGTTTCATAAAACTTGTTACCAATAACAAGTTACAATAACTCTTATCTGCTACTGAAATCGTGGCATTTGATTGGCTGGGAGCTACTTTGTCATGGGATTTTAGAATTTGTTATTGATAACAAGTTTTATGAAACAGGGGCCTGGTTAGTTCAATAATTGACATTATTTTGTCGCTCTCCTGCACCAAATTTTCTCCGTTTGATGAATAATTTTTTTATCCTAGTGGGGTAGCGATCGAAGGTAGACTTACAGTCATTAGGGACTTTTAGATTTGCACGACGAGAATGTAGACTGCTATGTGGACATCCTTTTAAGGCAATGTGACGTCCTTTTAAGGCACTGGCAGTGTCCGGCAGTGTGCCTTAAAGGACGTCACATTGCCTTAAAAGGATGTCCACGTAGCAGTCCACGTTCTCGTCGTGCAAATCTAAAAGTCCCTAATGAGGGGGATACTGGAGCTAATGAGCGGTACCTGCTTTATCAGGTGGACAAATTGCGAACGAACTGGGTCAATGACTCACGGAGGAAGGAGAAGGGTCGTGGGGGCCGGGGTCGTATCGTTTTAATATCATGTTCCTCCCCCTTCCCTTGCTTCTCTTCCCTTTCTCTCCTTTCCCCTTTCTTTGCCATGGAGGGAGGGGAGGGGAGGGGAGCATAGTGGTAACAACGCTTAAAAAAAAAAAACTTCCTATATATTCCGAAAAAACAATAGACGTAAAGGCTAGGGCCACCTTTCTGAAAGTATTCATGATTTTTGAAGGACAAAAATTACAGGTGCCTTGGTGTTGACCATGTTTGAAAGACACACTGTTGTCCATAAACTTGGATTAAATTATTTTTCGTACCTCTTTACATGAAATATTAATGACAATATGATTTATTCTTGATAGTTCAAGTTTATGTTTTCTCAGAGCTTTATGAAATCAATTCCCATGACTCCTTAGATTGATCAATAAAGTTCTAAGAAGATATACACTTTATATATATTAAGAATAAATCATGTCACAAGCATGACGATCATTTCATGAAAAGAAGTAAGAAATATCTATTCCAACTTTAGGGGCAGCAGTGTATTTAAATATGCGTTGGTGTGTTGTGCGTGAGTGTGTGTGTGGTTTTTTTTGGGGGGGGGGGGTGGGTGGGTTGGGGTTAGGGTTGAAGTATGAACAATACGGATTGGTAGTTATGAGGTTTACTTCACCTACAATGTTGAATTTTCGATATATTTCAAAATTTCTCAAATGTGGAACAGCTAGAGAGGGCTTCGTTCGTCTCTTAGATGGAATGTCAAATGACATGGGACGAGTTGAAATCTACCATGACGGCGAGTGGGGAACAATCTGTGACGACTTTTGGGACGTCGCGGACGCAACTGTGGTCTGCAGATGGTTAGGCTACGAGAGAGCCAGCAAGGCCAGATCAGCAGCCTTCCATGGCCCTGGTCACAACTCTCAGCCAATCTGGATGAGTAACGTCAATTGCACGGGGGAGGAAGAAGAATTATCTGAGTGTGCCAGCAGTGATTGGGGAGACAACCAATGCTCTCACCAAGAGGATGCATCAGTTGTATGTACTTATTTTCCAGGTATTTTCTATTTGTTTTTGTTTTTTCAAAAATGTAAACACTAAGGCCCGGTGCTCAAGAGGCGTTATTTAGATTCGCGCCATTTAAAGGAATTCAGGCATATATAAATGCACAGAACCGGTCCAGACGCAATCTGTAGCCACAGACCCAACCCTTGGAGTAGGGTGAGATGGCTTTAGTGCAAGGTTTCGGATTCGTCTGAAAATCCAAACATCGAAATGGGCGTAAATACAATTTATGATATGATTTTGCTTTTTAGAGTGTCAGTGAGATCATCTGAAGGTTTCATTTAAAAATACCATATTAATGCACCTTCCTGAGTTTCGAACTCGGTCGCTAGGACTTTCAAGAAATCACCTGAATCGCAATTTCAATACCGTGTTGCATTTGCCTATAAGAAACATATGTTCAGATTACGTTGTATGTCATTGTCATGTTTGCGCATTTCAGGAGGTGATGCACAATCATGATATTGCTATCGTAAGTGGATATTTGAAAGTCTTTGCGATCGTGCTTTTGGTACAACAGGATTACCAAAAGTATGTTTCGTTTTTTTTATTTTTATTTTAAATGTTTAGAAGCTGAAGGTGAGTTGCGTTTGATAGACGGAAAGGATGATAACTACGGCAGGGTGGAGATCTTTCACTACAACGAATACAATGACGGTGTATGGGGTCGATTTGCAAAGACGGTTGGGGGTACGACGAGGCCAGAGTTGTTTGCAACCAGCTGTACTTCACTTATGTTGCATCACCCTTCCGGATCCCTTACTTTGGACCAGGCAATGGACCGATCCATCTGACAAACGTGGGATGCACTGGAACTGAAATATCTTTACCGTCCTGTCCACAACTTCACTGGGGCAAGAACAACTGCAGTCATGCTGATGTTGTTGGTGTTGAGTGTTCCTACGGCCAGATATCAACCACCGCGCCCGTAGAACGAGGTAAGGGAAAACTCGTTGTGTGTGTTTATGAGAGAGAGAGAGAGAGAGTTCTATTGGGATCGTTCCACATTACTGAAAGGTTCTCCGACACATGCTACGGCCAGCGACAATTGCTCCGTGCCTTTTTTCATCAAAGGTATATGGTGAGTGCTAGGGTAGCAATTGGGTGTTAGGTTAGGATTATGGTATGCTCAGGGTTAGGTTTTGCATGTGTATTGTATTGGAGCCAGGGTTGAAGTTCGGTTAGAGTCATGGGTGGCGGAGCAACTTCCAAAGTGGGGGGCACCAACAAAAAATGGCACTTTCTGGAAAAAAGGGCACCTACAAAGGGAAATCTCAAAGCGAAAATATACACATTTTTAGACATTGATATATATACCCCTACATTGTGATTACATTAACAGGGATGATTTCAATATTTGTTTCTCTTTATACACCATACAAGATATTGCTTAAGCATCATACTTTGCAGTTGGATGCAGGCGCGTACGCAGCGGGGGTTAAACCCCTTTTTGTGTGTATCGGAGCAAACCCCTCAGTTTTTTTCAATGAAAAAAAAAAAAAATTGTTAAACCCCTCCAATTTTTAATGTGTGTATCGGAGCAAAACCCCTCAGTTTTTTTCAATGAAAAAAAGAAAAAAAAATTTTTTTTCTAGCTAAAGGATTTAAAAAAAAAAAAATGACCTTACCCCCCAATGAACAAAATAAAGGTCGGTATAAAATTTTCCAATTTCCGGGACAAAAAAAAAAATTGCTCTTACCCCGCTTATTCAGCGGCCGGCTAAGTCGTTGCGAAATTTTTGGCGCGATTTTCAAATTTCAAAACCCCCCCGTTGAAAAAATCCTGCGTACGCTACTGATTGGGTGTGATGGTGTGAAAATTCATTTGCGAGCGAGGAAAAATGTTAAGATTTGTGAGGTCGCATTGCGAAAAATTACATCTTATAAAGAGGAAAGAACCCGATCATGAAGGGGTTATAAGCACATTCTCATAACGTAAGACTGAAAAGACCTTTATTAAGTAACATAATTATATCATCTATAAATGCTAGCGAGCGTAGAGAGCGTGCTTTGGGGGAATTTGCTCTTAGTCGCTTGAAATTAGGGGCGCGTTTAATGATGAGAGGAAAAGGGGGCACTCACCGAAAGGGATAAGACACTTATTTGAAAAGAAAAGGAGCACGTGTCAAAGTACAAAGGGTAATTATCAGAGGTGAAAATGGGGCACTTTTTACACGAACTAAAAGAGGTACTTACCAGGGATGAAAGGGGGACTTATGAGAATGAGAAATGGGCATTTGTCTCCGGAAAAGGGGCACCCATCAGATTTTAATGGGGGCATTTATAAGAGGTGAAAAGGGGCATTTATGAAAAGGGGATAGGTCCCTTATTAGAAAGAAAAAGGGACACATATCATTGTTAAAAGCGAAATTATCAGAGGTGAAAACGGGCGCTTATCGCATCTGAAAAGGGGGCACTGACCAGAAATGAAAAGGGGCACTTATGAGAGTAAAAAAGGGACACTTATAATAAAGGAAAATGTGCATTAGTTGAAAGAAAAGGAGCACCGATCAGATTTCAATAGGGGCATTTATCGGAGGTGAAAGGGGGCTTCTCTTTTCATATTGCCCGTGTAATAATTTTCTTTCATAATTTCTTTCCCTGAATGTATGCTTCATTCCTTTGAGATAAAGCTGAGTACTGGTCATGTGATTATATCGTGAAAGAAACTGTCTGAAAGCAAGACAGTGAAAAGGGTTGATTAGGTAGTGTATAAGAATAGTGTGAACTGTGAAGTTTTGGAATGATCAAAATGATTCATAAGAAATTTACTTAAGTTTGCTGAAACTGTCATGAAGTTCACACATATGTTTCTGGCCAGATTTTTAATATCGGGGCATTGAAAGAGCAATCCTTGTCAGGGTGCACTTTTCTTCAATATTTTGAGAAGAATGGGAGAGCTCACAAAAGACTTTTCATCCTTACCAGATCTCAACCTTTTCTTTGACATTTTTATTATCATACAGGTTCAAGTAGTGTACACATAGCTGGCTGGTTGATTGCGATCATCGTGATTTCATGTGTTGCTTTCTGCGGAATGATTGTCGTCTTTGGTGCTGTTCTGTATTCCACCAAGCAAGGACCTTCAAACGTCACTTCATCCCAAGGGTATCCCACCGCTGCCACCGTTTCTCCAGGGCAGCCGTCAATGGAGCTCCCACCATCATACACCGACGCGGTTGTATCCAGCTACCCTGCAGAAAAAGACCAGGGTTTATATGTATCACAACCTTAGATGAATTAAAAGGAGTGATTTTTCTTTGGTGGGAAAGGAGAAAAATAGGAATGTTGAGAAAATTACAAAATCATGGAAGTTTGCGAAGTAATGACTGTACTTCATTTTTAATCATTCGACTGGGGGCAAATTCTTCCTATCTCACCTTCTTTCTCTTTCTCTTTGATGTGGAGGGGGTAGGGTGTGGTCAGAGGGAAGGGGCACGTTCATAGCTCCATTAGTTATAGGGTGGATGTAGGAACCCCATTCGTATTTTCAAATATTTCTTAAGCCTTTCATATCAAACTTGGTTTATATTTTACATGTTTGTTCTCATCTTTATCGTCCTATCTTCGTCATTAAAATTCTGTATGTAGATATTCTATGGCCTAAGAAGTATTGCTTATTTCAGAGAGTACTAACATGAGACGGAAAACTAATAAACAATATAGCTATTTTCTTGTCAACCTCCTTGCAAGGAATAGCTTTTGAATAAATTGAGGTGCTTACTCTAATAACGATAATAATAAAACATATCCATTCATATAGGGTATAGATACAAATGATACTCTAAAGTATCACATTATCAACATGGCTGTAGCCGAGTCGCCATGATAAGGCGCTAAAGCATTCAAGGACGCTTTTAATCATTCAAACATTGTGGGAGGAAGGTCGCCATCTCATGTCGAACATCGTTTTTGCGGTAGAGTCAATCGAATTCCTCCCTGTTCACTAAATTCCTTGTTTGTTACAGAAATCGCGTAAATGGTCAATTTGGATCGAAATGGCCAAATGGTCAATTTGGATCGAAATGGCCAAAATGACCAAAATGACCAAAATGACCAAAGTGGTCCAAATTATGTAAACCAATTCAATGAAATTATATGTTCTGATATCAGCGCACATTTTTATATGGACTTTGGATGTCAAAACCCACCCATTATTTGATTCCGACTGAAAATTTGGCCCGATTTTGGGGCTAAAATGAATACAAATGTTCATTTTTGGCAAAAAAGTGACCGCAATGACCACATTATGGTTGATGGGGGTAAATGTGACCACTTTATCTAGCATAAGGGCACATTTTTACATAGAATATACTTATCGAATCTCATTTGCTGATGATAAAGAATTCGAAAATTACCCCTGACTAAAAGTGATCATAATGGTCCAGTTTAGGCTAAAAAGTGTCCAAATGACAAAAAAATCATGAGTAGGGTCAATAAGAATTTTTTAGCCCAGGAAAGCTATTCAAACTTTCCCACAAAAAATTCTGATTAAAGCTCCCTATCTCCTAGGGTAACATCAAAGTAAAATGCCACTTACACCAATGCAATTGATTCCTACATCACTTCATATCTTCAAATCCCAAAATAATTTTACTGTTTTTGTGAAAATGTGTACCTTTTATAAAAGACGTTCGTTGCATTTTTTTATAGAATGGATTTGATTATCGATGCGTGGCAGATCAAACAGAAAAGTTCTAAATTTGTACATATCTACCTTTGAAACCAAAACTGTAATAGGTGAACCGACACGATGTCGCCTAGGAAGGGGTTGATGGTTTTGCCCAATTACAGAACTGTATTAATGTTTTATATAAGGGAGCGAAGCGAGCGAGCCAATCAAATTTGGGTTTTCTTTATAACAACATGTACATTTTTGTCAGCGTTTCGTTGTACTATTTTTATTTTTTATAAAGAAGTAAATATTACAAACTCTTAGGAAGTTAGGAGACCATCTTGTTGTTCTCATATGAGAAACCGGGTACCGAACTATTGGAAATGTAAAAACTTAGGGGTAGGAATGGATGACGGGTTCAGGAATACTTATTTTTTTCGGAAAAACGATTTTGGTAAAATCTCCCAAAGCCGTCTCTTCTTCTTCGTTACCTTAGGGTGGGGGTAGACTGCGACAATTTTTTTTTTTTTTTTTTTTTTTTAAATAATTTAAAAAAAAATAATTTATATATATATATATATATATATATATATATATTGTTATCATTTTGATTCGCAGTGCTTAAAATATTATAAACCTCTAGATATGTCACGTAAAACATATTGTTGTATGTACATAGGCCTACTACTCAAATAAATCCATATGATTAGCGCTTGAGAAGATGAATGTTTGATACAAAATAAATAGAGATTTGTTCTGATTTTTCTGCTTTCATTGAAATCTATCTATCGTGTTGTTTTCCATTTTAAGCGGTTACTTGAGAAAGTTTCTGAGCACAAAGTCAGGCATTATGTTGAGAAGGCCTATACATGAGGTATCCATAACCAATAATCTCACTCAATGTAACATTGCCTTATCTAAACACACACATACAGACACACGCTCACACAGACGTCTAAACACGCATACATACAAACATATGCACAACCACCCACGGACACACATACCTATATACATACACGAAACTATTACGTGTACCTCTAGCATAACTTTAAATTTAAGAAATGTTATAGTCAAATCAAATTAAATCAAATCAAATCCGAACAGTCAGCCTCACGACTTAATTGTAAGACATCAGAAAAAGCGATATACGTATTTGTACTGATTCTCGCAACAGAGATCACAGCGCTCCCTTGTTTTAAAATTGAATACCCTCAAAATTTCGGATATAAACCTTTTACACAATACTGCATTGTTATGTTCAAGGGCGGATCCAGGACTTTCCAAAGGGGCGTGAAATGTACGAAATTGCGAAGCCTTTACGGCGTGAGGGCCCGGGAAAATGTTGAACCTTAAGATGCTCTATGGTACATTCTGATGCATTTCTGAATGCGTAAACTGAATATTTATGAGATTTTTTTTCGGAAGGAAAAAAAAGGTGGGGGTGTGCGCCCCCTGAATCCGCTCCTGATATTTCATCTTTACCCATATGGAAACATTGTATCGTCAGCTCAATCTGACTTGCGTGCATAGAACAAATAAGCATTTTTGCATGAAAAAGTGAAGTTTTCAAAAAAATGCGTTTGTTTCCAGCATTGGGGTGCCCGGGAGTCACTTGGGTAACCTTTCAAAAAGTATAATAAAATAAAAAACACTTTCTCTGTACTTTTGTCAGAAAACACATAGTAAACCAGCACAACGTCGTCTCTTTTTGCGTTGGAGAAGAGCAAAATAGCGAGTTTCAATTGCACTTCGGCCGCTATTGCAAGTCCTCACTCGTTCCATCGTGGTCAGGCGGCTTTGGGGTGAGCGGCTAGTGTGTGTATTGGGTTTTTACAGACGTGTATCAATCAGATAATGATTATTTACGTCTGGGGACCGACCTTTAACGTCACCATCCGAAAGACGCGATTCAGTTTCGAACCTGCGTCCTCGGCTGAATCAGTTTGTAACTTCCACTGTTAGCTGGATTACAGGCGAACGCCACAACGCCTAGTTATTAGTGCATATATAGTAATCGTTAGCTTTCTTCTGCAGTATTAAACTTGTTTTGGTTGGTTGTATATTTTTGTCGGAATTCACTCATTCACATAATATAACTACCTGCCCGATGAAGCCAGTGGCCCGTGACCACAGAACTGTAAATATACGTAGAAGGCTCATAGTGGTTCGAAAAATGTGGCCAGCGCTCGTACGTGATTACGTGGTATCCGCCATCTTCGTTAGATGAGTTGAGTTGAGTTCGCCGCTTTTTTCTCAACGACAGGCCAGGCTGGAATTCTTTAAATTTGTCGCAGGTCGAGGACTAAGCGAAATGGCGGCGTGTGCACTCGAGCGTATCTCCCAGCACGTTCAATGGCCACACGTCGATCTGTGCATTGTGAATGGGGATGAGCGTTCTACGTATTTTACAGTTCTGTGCCCGTGACCCCTGCAATCGACACTGTGTGTTGTGGTCAACTTCTTTTATGAGACAATTCCAAGCAAACGTTTCCATATGCGGCCAATACACAAGTTTCGTAGTGTAATCTAATTAAGACAAACATTATGGCTTGTATTACCTAACAACAAATAATGTATATATGCAAATCGCATTCTGATTATTTTGAAACGACATTGAGAATTTGCCAGGGGGGGGGGGGTGTTACACCCACAAATGTAATAACGCCCACAAATGTAATAACACCCACAAATGTAATAACACTTTACCCACAAATGTAATAACACCCACAAATGTAATAACACTTTACCCACAAATGTAATAACACTTTACCCACAAATGTAATAATTTCACCCTCAAATGTAATAACCACTTTACCCACAAATGTAATAATTTTGAATCACCCACAAATGTAATAATGAGTTTACCCACAAATGTAATAAATTTGAAGGGATATTTTGTTGAATTTGTTCAAAACTAAAACCCTGTAATAAAGCACGGGTATATAGCGCGCAGTCTTTACTCCAGACCCGGTTATTTCAAAAATTTAAAAAAAATTCAAAACTAAGACCCCATAATCCTTTTCCTGTTGAATAACATGAGAATCGAGCGTAGTCTTTCCTCCAGACCCGGTCATTTCAAAATTAAAAAACAATAAAAAACAAAACAAAAAATTCAAACCTAAGACCCAACAATCCTCCAAACTAAGACCCTGTAATAAAGCATGGGTTTAGAGCGTTGTGTTTACTCCACACCCGGTTATTTCCACATGTCCCTATATTTATCAATTAATGGAGGATTTTATAATAGCGTTACGCGCATATCGTGGAAATATTGTAAGAGGATAGGAAAGCGTGTGTGTTTTTTTATGATAGGGGTGAAAAGACATGAGCCCCTGAACACTGGCGCACTGATGGGGGGGGGGAGGAGGGGCAGTTGCCCCCAAATAAAATTCAAACGTGGTTTATTTCTTATTTGATAACAGTGATTTACAAATGTTGCTGAAATGATATGATTTTCCCGAATTTTTCTCATTTTTTTTTGTAAATTATACTTTTTTTATGCGTTTGTTGGAAAATTACAAATTCCCAAATTTTAAGTCAGGCAAAAAATATGCTTATTTAGAAGCCCTCATGTCAGGATCTGCAGAACGGCGGGAAAAGAAAGAGAGAAAGAAAGAATGAGTGACCTGCCAGTGTCACAAATGAGGTATCAAAATATGCTGATCTGACCGTAATTAAATGCCTAAAACCCTTGAGCTTACGGGGGCTCCACCCCCCTGGACCCCACCAAGGGCCCTAAGGCGGGCCCTGGATGCTCATCTGACCGTAATTAAATACCTAAAATCCCTGAGCTTCCGGGGGCTCTGCCCCCTGGACCCCACCAAGGGCCCTAAGGAGGGCCCCTGGATGCTCATCTGACCGTAATTAACTACCTAAAACCCCTGAGCTTCCGGGGGCTCTGCCCCCTGGACCCCACAAAGGGCCGTAAGGTGGGCCCCTGGATGCTCATCTGACCGTAATTAAATGCAAATCCCCTGAGCTTCATGGGGTTCAGCCCCCTGGACCCCCCGCCAGTTAGTGACCTGCCAGTGTCATAAATAAGGTATCAAAACAATCATGCTCATCTGACCGTAATTAAATGCCTAAAACCCCTGAGCTTACGGGGCTCCGCGCCCTGGACCCCACCAAGGGCCCTAAGGCGGGCCCCTGGATGTTCATCTGACCGTCATTAAATACCTAAAACCCCTGAGCTTCGGGGCGCTGCCCTGGACCCCACCAAGGGCCTAAGGCGGGCCCCTGAATGCTCATCTGACCATAATTAAATGCCTAAAACCCTGAGCTCATTGGGGCTCAGCCCCTGACCCCACGCCAATTAGTGACCTGCCAGTGTCACAAATAAGGTATCTAAATATATCTAAATAATTTAATGCCTAAAATCCCCTGACCTTTTTGCTCATCACGCCACTGCCCCTGAAAGGTGAGCCCCATGGAATGTTTGCCCCCCCCCCCCAATCCCAAACTGCTTCCGGCGCGCCTGCCTTTGAGGACATGACAAGTAGAATAGCTGGTTGTTAGTCTATTTCTATTTTACATCAGTGTGTGTGTGGGTGGGTTTGGATGTGCGCGTGTGAGTGGGACGGGGTTAATGTGCGTGAGTGGGAGGGTGGATGGGCGGACGCGCGCGCGTGTATAATTCACATATTAAAGTGGAATATATTATTTTTGTTGAATGGAATCGAATAAAGATCACGGGAAAAAAAGTGTGTATATTTTATCCCAGAGTACGGGAAAGTGAATAAAATTTCAAATCGTGATTTGGCAAACGGTTCTTCATAAATAAGAATCAGGCAATTTGAATTTACTAACCCAGAAATGTAAAAACTTTGATATAAAAACTTTCAAGGAACCTATGATCTACAATCTAAGCTTGATTGAAATTACGTTCATTCCTACATTCATTCTAGTATGATACTTTGTTAATAGGTCCTATATTGCTTTGCATGAAAGCATTCTGCAGGTTTAATTTCTACCTCATTTTATTCGTATACGGACACCTACCCCCGGATAACCACCCCTAGGATAACCACCCTCTAGGACAACTACCCCCTAGGACAACTACCCCCTAGGACAACTCCCCCCGGACAACTACCCCCTAGGACAACTACCCCTTGGGTGGTTATCCAGGTGGCTGTCCAGGGGGTAGGTGTAATATATAAAATGAATGAAATGCTAATGAAATAGGGAAAAACAGACGAAATTTTGCCATTTTTAAAAATCATGACAAAACATGACATCTGGAATCTTCCGTTGATAATTATTTAGGTCATAATCATGTGTAATACTTCATGGGGCATTAGAGTATCAAAATAAGCTTTTTTCTTGACAAGAATCAGAGTGGTCCTTAGAATTTGAAGTCGTGATCAAAATACAGGCGAGCAAGGACTTCTTTTCTTCTACCTGAAACCTATTTCTGAAAAGCAAATTAGGTACTGATATTAGGGGACTCTCGAGATGTTGCTCGATAAATGACATTGCATGACAAAGACCATCATGGTGGGCTAAAGGGATTTTGTGTTGATAACTATATTTACACTTGGCATTATTGTGGATTGTAATCTAATAGAACGTTGAAAGACGTTAAAAGAAATATTGCATTTTCCACTTTCCCTAAGCTTTACTGATATATATTACGTTCATTCCTACATTCATACTAGTATGATTTCAATAGGTCTTATTTTAATTCTATTATGTTTTGTGATATATAAAATGAATGAAAAGAAATCTTCAAGTGGAAAAAACAAACGAAATGTAGCTAATTTTGAAAGTCATGACAAAACGTGACATCTGGAATCTTCCGTTGATTATTATTTAGGTCATAATCATGTGTAATACTTCATAGAGCATTTTTTAGGGTACCAAGATGAGCTTGTTTTTTCTTGTCAAGAATCAGAGTGGTCCTTAGAATTTGAAGTCGCGATCAAAATACATGCGAGCAAGGATTTCTTTTCTTCTACCTGACACCTATTTCTGAAAAGCTAAGTTAGAGTAAAGAGATATCTCTTTGGTTAGAGTAACTCTCGAGGCGCGCGTGACGAAAACCATCATGGTTAGCTTAAAGGGTTTTTGTGTTGACTGTATTTGCAATCAGAGGGAAGGTTGAAAGACGGTAAAAATGTTATTGCATTTTCCACTTTCCCTTCGTTAAAAGGGCAGACAGCAATGCAATTAACAATGACAGGTAATCAAAGATTCAAAGATTGCCCGTCAGATTTTTGAGTTTACCTAAAACATATTTAAAAAAATTATCCCATTTTATTCACGGCCTGATCTTATATGAGGCAGAAAGTAATCATAAAAACTGATCAATCCCGAATGATTATTTCCAACGCTACTGAATTCAAAGCATTATGATACAGGTCTAGATGAAGGCTTGCAGTAACTACGCAATGTGTTGTAACCAATGTCGATCAAACTGAGCATAGAGATAGAGCCCTACAACGTGAGTCCATGCATGGAAGTCAATCCATTTAGTTCGTTAAGTAAGGTTTCCTCGAAGCCCAAGAACTGTCTTTTCTGTGGACCCTCTGATGTCCTGATTAATGTAGACTTTGGCGGATCTTGACAAAAAGAAGCCTTATATCAACCATCAATCATGTCTGCGACAGAATCGGCAGCCGGTACCGAATATTGGGAACATATTCATCCGATCCCCGCAGCCTGGTTTCTTGTTGTGTGCACGGTACTTTCTGTTTCTAGCAACACCATCAACCTTATCGTTATTCCTAGGCTGAATGATTTGACAGACGCTTCGAAAGTCTTTTATATCGCTCTCGCCATCTTTGATCTTATGTTAACGTTTATACTAATCCTTATGATCAAACCTTCCCTATCGGGGTACTGGTTTTATGGTGAGGTAGCTTGTAAAGCGATTGGATCCCTTGCGGGAATCGTGACGTGCTTTTCGGCAGCAACGGTGACACTGCTAAACATCGACAGGTTTATCCTAATTATCCGACCCCTACGATATCCGTCCATGGTCACTCGACGACGTTGTGTTGCTGTCTTAGTATCGATGTGTTGCAGTTTCGTCATCATTGCCCTTCTCGAGTTCGAATTCGCAGGAGACTCCTTTGACATCGTCCGCTTTCGAGAATTCGGGATGTGCCTCATGGACCCAACCGATAAAGGTTTCTTACCAATAATCATTTTAAATTATACCATCTCGTTCTGGGCTCAAGCGGTTATCCTCACGGTACTCCACTTGATCTTAATCCGAACCGTCTGGAGACACAACAACGCTATGGCTCGACGTGAAGAATCTGTATTCCGGATCCGAAAGTTCTACAATCGTATCAACCCGTCTTTGCCTACGATTTCGTGTCAAGATCAGGGTATGAAAAACGATTACCAAATAGCAATGCGTGCATTAGCAGCAAGAAAAAAGAAATTTCTAAAATCGGTAATTTTTGTCATTGCAATTACCGGTTCATATTTCATATGCTGGATTCCATATACGATTTCGGAAATCGCAGAACCGATGTTTGGTCGTCCGGTTTCACTTCAAGCTCAATTGACTTTCTTATATATATTAGTGTGTACAACCTGGTCCAACTCTGTGGTCTATTTTATCATCATTAAACAGTACAGACAAGAGGTTTTTAAAATGCTGAAAAGTTTGATCAAGAAATTCACATGGAAGAGGGGTTAAACCATTGAAACGAAGAACATAATGTTCTAAAAACATCATTCGTGGCATGGGAAATTTGACAGCCTTCGGCAGTTTATATTTAACGATATCAGGTAGTTTTTATCTATACCCGAGAGTGGACTTCACTTTACTGGAAGGTCTTACGTAATGTGTGCACCCTCCACCCACTTCACAAGAACAACCCGTAAGGAAAACCATCATCATGAATTCCGACTCCAAAAGACAATAGAAAGCTTTCCCAATCTCTTGCAGCAATTTCCCGGTTGGACACCGACCCTCTCTGAGGCGAGATTTAATCACAAAACAACTAGTACTCCCCTAGCTATTTAAAGAAGTCCCGTGTATGCGAACTGTACATGGAGACGGGAGAGTATAAATTATCTTTAATGAATGCCTTCTGGGGATAATGGGTGGTGGTGGACAATGATGATGTTCTAGGTGTGAACCGACAATTGTTCCGGGAATTTTTGTCAAAGGTATAGGGTTTCGGTAAGGGTTGCAATTTCGTTTTAGGTTAGGTTCAGGGTTAGGATTAGGGTTAGGTATATTGTTATAGGTCTAAGTTCAGAGATCGGTAAGTGAACGGATTTGACGCGGAGCAATTGTCGCAGGAGAAATTGTCTTCGGTTATAACCGTTGTAGGTAAATTAAAAGAGGTGGATTTACAGGCATGAAATTATGTACCTGGGGAATCACCTAGAAGCTGCAAAGAAATGATGATTCATGATAGACAATCAGCAGTTTCGGAGAACTGTATGTCGATTCATTCGCTGGACAAGTTCGCTTTATCTACAGATCTTTCTCTATACCTAGATGTAGAAGTACCTAGTTATGACGAAATTAATGGTATTAGTCTTGAGCGCTTGTATAAGGCATCTAGGCTTTATTCATGCAGTTCAATATTAGCTAGTTTTGAGGAAGACATTCTGTAGTAATGTTCAGATGTTATTATTCATACGTGTCTATTCTGTTTGTTAACAAAGTAAGATTGAAGTGAAGCTAAATTGAAATGGACTGGACATAGTGTAATCAATAATGCAATCATAAATCATGTCCATTATGGTTCGATCTTCAGGCGCATAGCCGTGTTGAATTTCATGTCTTTGCTTAGTATAGAAATATAGTAAAGATAAATTATTTGACATTATTCTGCCAAACTGCTACCATATTAATCTGGATATTAATTGTTTTTATTATTGCAGAAATAAAAATAATAAAAAAAAATCCTTGCTTTTGATTCCTTCTAATTTGATACGTACAATATACACACCTACATCATGAACATGATCACAAAGATTTTAGAACAATAACACAGTTGCGTAGTTACGGGCGCCCTTCCCCCATCGAATGGCAACACAAAAAGGAAGAAGATGAAGGGGAAAAGAGGTGAGAGCAAGGGGAGAGATGAAGGAAAAGGAAAAAAGAACCTGAGATAATATTTTCTATTATTTCACGTTCTTTTTTCCTTATCTCACATTCTTTTTTACTTTTCTTTCATTTCCCATCATAGAATGCTCGAAAATACTCTTCAAAGATTATACAATATCGTGAACAAGTAACGTCGGGACAACATTATAAATCTTAAGTGAAATCGGTTGTAAGAGGTGCATTAAACGATTATCTAGAAATGCTTTGGGGTGATCCGATCTGCGTCCTTGATGTAGTGTAAAGCAGAGAAGAAAAGGGAGATATGTGAGAGAAATATGGAAGACTTTGGTCTCCTCGACCACATACTCTCTAAATGTAAAGGAGTGAATTTATCACTCTACAGAGTGAAGGAACTTCCACTCCGAATAGAGTGGTAATGCACTCCCGTTTGAGTGAGCATGCAGATATTCCTTCATCAGCCGTCTCACTCACTGACAGAGTGAACCCGTGTTCAATATCATATGCAAACTGAATTATTTTCACTCGTGTGCAACGAGTGACGCAAGGCAACCAATGACAAAAAAGTGAAGAATCGAAGCCGATCGATCAGGAATATTTGTTGTGTTATAATGTGTTTCTTCTGAATGTACATATGAGTGTGTTTTTAAAATGTTTTGATTCCCGTACATGTCCAATATAAAGTCACACCAATTATACATAAGAAATTTCTTTTATGAATTGGATTACATTCCAACATACCGAAAATGTTATTATATGCACTATTAAATAATTTATGATTTTCTCCGTTCAACATATGTACTTTTATTGTAATTTACTGAATTTATACTACAAAAATAGAATAGCATTCTGTTTATAAAGTGGAAATTTTAAATGAATATACATAAATCTAGATATGTTATCTCTCTCCCGTATTAATGTTTCACATATTGCAGTCTTACTGCATGAATTCCTTTTTTTAAATTCATATTTATTTATGCACATGAATTCCTTTTTTTTAATTCATATTTATTTATGCACATGAATTCCTTTTTTTTTAATTCATATTTATTTATGCACATGAATTCCTTTTTTTTAATTCATATTTATTTATGCACTACAGGGTCCAACAGGAGACCAGCATATTGCTGAGTGAGCCGCCCTGTTTTTTTAAACATTTTTAATGAGACTGAGTTGATGATTTCACTCCCAAAGGAGTGAATTATCTCCACTCTGTTCACATGAGTGATAAATGTTCACTCTTAAGGATTGGTGTTTCACTCTTGAAATAGTGACCACTCTTTTTTTACTCGAAAAAGGGCTGTCCCTCATTTAACTCCTTGTGAGAGTGGAATTTCACTCTCTTTTGAGTGCCTTTTCACTCTTTCACACTTAGAGAGTAGATTCAACTAGAGTGTCTCAAGGCAATTGTTATTCTTATATTAAAAGTGACTTTAATTAGATATGCCTCCTTTCACTTCATCATTTTTCTTGATATTTTGAATCTTTGCTGAAGAATAACATTACTAATAATTCCTTGATTAGTTTCGTGCAAAGCTCATCTTGTTTTATCGCACCATTCAACACGTCATAAAATAATGCAAAGTGATAATGATAAATGATAAAATTCATATGTGTTGACGTACGACAAAGAGTCATGACTAATAATAGCATTCTAAAAAACTGATATCAAAACACTCTTATCTTAGAGATTACCTTATTAATAAACATCACCATTATACAGTCATTCATGTTGTTAGATCAATTTTAATCGCAATAGTTTGTTGTACTTTGGTCATAAACTTATCAGAAATGACATACATCTTTAAAAATCATGAATAACAACTCATAAAGATCTTGGTAGCGATAATATGACAAGTTTTGTCAATCATTGATAGGCTCGATAGAATAAGGGAAGCAATGTTGGTGAATACTTTAACACATCGACAACCAAGGTGCAATCAGTTGATATAAATGCCAAGGAGAGGCACAATGGCGTCGATCATATGTTCACCATGGTTTTGCTGTATTTTAGTCATCCTTTATGTAGCAGATGTTCAGTCTGGTAAGGCATTTCACTCGTTGGAATATCTAAGATTCGTTAACATTACTTTAGATTGTTTTGTTTATATATAAATATAGAAAGGATATTGGCACATGTTTCTGGACATCTATTAAAGATAAAATTGAGCAGCTGGAAGCAGTTGGGAAACGTAGACGATGTTATACATAAAGATTGATGTATAATGTCACGTTTAGGAATTATCGAAATGTAAAGAAATTGTCTCAGTCGTGCTGAAAATATCATGTACATATGGGTTTATTATGGGAACACATATAAATTTTAGTATTTCTCGCCATATTCCGGATGTGAGGGCATTTAATGAACATTCCTTTCAGAGGACATTTCTACTATTTCTACTGCATCAAAACTTAATTTTCCCTTAAATCGTTTTATTCAGCTCATTACATAGTGGCGTATCTGGAATTTCTTTCAGATTTTATACACTGGAAACGATTTTTTATCTTCTTCTACCTCTTTTCGGGGTGAAAAATAATGAAATCCACGAATTATATTCGAGAAATTTAGCAAAGCAACAGAAGTCAGAATTTCGTTTGCATATTGAACCTTGAAATGCTAGCATTTTATCCTTTACTTTTCTCCAAAATTGAACCAAATCATGGTGAAATTGATATGCTAGGCAGCAAGGCATCAAGAGTTATATTTGAGCCCTTTACAAACGTTTTAATGAGGGAACATTTCAAAGATGATTTAATTTATTAAGAGCATGATTTTTAGCTTATACAAAATTCGAATGGTTCCATTGATTTGACGATCCTTGCTGAATGCCGCAGATTTACATCTTGAAAGTTAGTGGACTTCGTTCATTGGTATTGCATTTGTATGTCACCAACTTTTCAAGACATTTCATTGAAAAGCTTTTCTGTGGTACGAAGCAATAGCGTTAAGTGTCCAGTAAAAGGTTAACGCATCATACACTTTAACCGGCCAATTTTGTTTAAATATCTATTTTTTTAGTATTGACACTTGGGATGCGGCATATAAAACAAATATTGACTGTTTATTTTTCGGGTCACGGTTAAAACTATAGCTCCTCGGTGGTCTCGAGACTGCACTATGCCCCTCGAAATCACTTGGGCAATAGTTTCAACCGTGCCCCTCAAAGCATTCAATATTTGTTTACTAGTATCAATAGTAAACATTACCTTACGCTCGAAATTAGTATAAATTGATAACGATATGGTCAAAGATCTTTAGAAAATGATCAATTGAAAATATGAAACTCAATAATATTCTTGGTTCTTTCTATATGCAAGATGCAGTTGAAATTATTTATTCATTTCACTTATTGTCATGTTTGTAGTCCCAGGGCCCTGTTTCATAAAACTTGTTACCAATAACAAGTTACAATAACTGTTATCTGCTACTGAAATCGTGGCATTTGATTGGCTGGGAGCTACTTTGTCATGGGATTTTAGAATTTGTTATTGATAACAAGTTTTATAACAGGGGCCTGGTTAGTTCAATAACTGACATTATTTTGTCGCTCTCCTGCACCAAATTTTCTCCGTTTAATGAATAATTTTTTTATCCTAGTGGGGTAGCGATCGAAGGTAGACTTACAGTCATTATGGACTTTTAGATTTGCACGACGAGAATGTAGACTGCTACGTGGACATCCTTTTAAGGCAATGTGACGTCCTTTTAAGGCACTGGCAGTGCCCGGCAGTGTGCCTTAAAAGGACGTCACATTGCCTTAAAAGGATGTCCACGTAGCAGTCCACATTCTCGTCGTGCAAATCTAAAAGTCCCTAATGAGGGGATACTGGAGCTAATGAGTGGTACCTGCTTTATCAGGTGGACAAGTTGCGAACGAACTGGGTCAATGACTCAGGGAGGAAGGAGAAGGGTCGTGGGGGCCGGGGTCGTATCGTTTTAATATCATGTTCCTCCCCCTTCCCTTGCTTCTCTTCCCTTTCTCTCCTTTCCCCTTTCTTTGCCATGGAGGGAGGGGAGGGGAGGGGAGCATAGTGGTAACAACGCTTTAAAAAAAACTTCCTATATATTCCGAAAAAACAATAGACGTAAAGGCTAGGGCCACCTTTCTGAAAGTATTCATGATTTTTGAAGGACAAAAGTACAGGTGCCTTGGTGTTGACCATGTTTGAAAGACACACTGTTGTCCATAAACTTGGATTAAATTATTTTCTTACCTCTTTACATGAAATATTAATGACAATATGATTTATTCTTGATAGTTCAAGTTTATGTTTTCTCAGAGCTTTATGAAATCAATTTCTATGACTCCTTAGATTGATCAATAAAGTTCTGAGAAGATATACACTTTATATATATTAAGAATAAATCATGTCACAAGCATGACGATCATTTCATGAAAAGAAGTAAGAAATATCTATTCCAACTTTAGGGGCAGCAGTGTATTTAAATATGCGTTGGTGTGTTGTGCGTGAGTGTGTGTGTGGTTTTTTTTTGGGGGTGGGTGGGTTGGGGTTAGGGTTGAAGAATGAACAATACGGATTGGTAGTTATGAGGTTTACTTCACCTACAATGTTGAATTTTCGATATATTTCAAAATTTCTCAAATGTGGAACAGCTAGAGAGGGCTTCGTTCGTCTCTTAGATGGAATGTCAAATGACATGGGACGAGTTGAAATCTACCATGACGGCGAGTGGGGAACAATCTGTGACGACTTTTGGGACGTCGCGGACGCAACTGTGGTCTGCAGATGGTTAGGCTACGAGAGAGCCATCAAGGCCAGATCAGCAGCCTTCCATGGCCCTGGTCACAACTCTCAGCCAATCTGGATGAGTAACGTCAATTGCACGGGGGAGGAAGAAGAATTATCTGAGTGTGCCAGCAGTGAATGGGGAGACAACCAATGCTCCCACCAAGAGGATGCATCAGTTGTATGTACTAATTTTCCAGGTATTTTCTATTTGTTTTTTGTTTTTTCTTCAAAAATGTAAACACTAAGGCCCGGTGCTCAAGAGGCGTTATTTAGATTCGCGCCATTTAAAGGAATGGCACAGAACCGGTCCAGACGCAATCTGTAGCTAACCCAACCCTTGGAGTAGGGTCAGATGGCTTAGTGCAAGGTTTCGGATTCGTCTGAAAATCCAATTATCGAAATGGGCGTAAATACAATTTATGATATGATTTTGCTTTTTAGAGTGTCAGTGAGATCATCTGAAGGTTTCATTTTAAAACATACCATATTAACGCACCTTCCTGAGTTTCGAACTCGGTCGCTAAGACTTTCGAGAAATCACCTGAATCGCAATTTCAATACCGTGTTGCATTTGCCTATAAGAAACATATGTTCAGATTACGTTGTATGTCATTGTCATGTTTGCGCATTTCAGGAGGTGATGCACAATCATGATATTGCTATCGTAAGTGGATATTTGAAAGTCTTTGCGATCGTGCTTTCGGTACAACAGGATTACCAAAAGTATGTTTCGTTTTTATTATATTTTTTATTTTAAATGTTTAGAAGCTGAAGGTGAGTTGCGTTTGATAGACGGAAAGGATGATAACTACGGCAGGGTGGAGATCTTTCACTACAACGAATCCCATGACGGTGTATGGGGGTCGATTTGCAAAGACGGTTGGGGGTACGACGAGGCCAGAGTTGTTTGCAACCAGCTGTACTTCTCTTATGTTGCAAATGCATCATCCTTCCGGATCCCTTACTTTGGACCAGGCAATGGACCGATCCATCTGACAAACGTGGGATGCACTGGAACTGAAATATCTTTACCGTCCTGTCCACAACTTCACTGGGGCAAGAACAACTGCAGTCATGCTGATGTTGTTGGTGTTGAGTGTTCCTACGGCCAGATATCAACCACCGCGCCCGTAGAACGAGGTAAGGGAAAACTCGTTGTGTGTGTGTTTATGAGAGAGAGAGAGAGAGAGTTCTATTGGGATCGTTCCACATTACTGAAAGGTTCTCCGACACATGCTACGGCCAGCGACAATTGCTCCGTGCCTTTTTTCATCAAAGGTATATGGTGAGTGCTAGGGTAGCAATTGGGTGTTAGGTTAGGATTAGGGTATGCTTAGGGTTAGGTTTTGCATGTGTATTGTATTGGAGCCAGGGTTGAAGTTCGGACTTTGGTTAGAGTCATGGGTGGCGGAGCGACTTCCAAAGTGGGGGGCACCAACAAAAAATGGCACTTTCTGGAAAAAGGGCACCTACAAAGGGAAATCTCAAAGCGAAAATATACACATTTTTAGACATTGATATATATACCCCTACATTGTGATTACATTAACAGGGATGATTTCAATATTTGTTTCTCTTTATACACCATACAAGATATTGCTTAAGCATCATACTTTGCAGTTGGATGCAGGCGCGTACGCAGCGGGGGTTGGGGGTTAAACCCCAATTTTAATGTGTGTGTATCGGAGCAAAACCCCCCCTTTTTTTTTTCTAGCTAAAGGATTAAAAAAAAAAAAATGACCTTCCCCCCTGAACAAAATATAGGTCGGTATAAAAATTTTCAATTTCCGGGACAAAAAAAAAAAGACAAAAAAAAAGATTTTTTTTCTAGCTAAAGGATTAAAAAAAAAAAAAAATGACCTTACCCCCCACTGAACAAAATATAGGTCGGTATAAAATTTTCCAATTTTCGGGACAAAAACAAAAAATTGCTCGTAATATCGGGGCATTGAAAGAGCAATCCTTGTCAGGGTGCACTTTTCTTCAATATTTGTATTTTGAGAAGAATGGGAGAGCTCACAAAAGACTTTTCATCCTTACCAGATCTCAACCTTTTCTTTGACATTTTTATTATCATACAGGTTCAAGTAGTGTACACATAGCTGGCTGGTTGATTGCGATCATCGTGATTTCATGTGTTGCTTTCTGCGGAATGATTGTCGTCTTTGGTGCTGTTCTGTATTCCACCAAGCAAGGACCTTCAAACGTCACTTCATCCCAAGGGTATCCCACCGCTGCCACCGTTTCTCCAGGGCAGCCGCCAAAGGAGCTCCCACCATCATACACCGACGCGGTTGTATCCAGCTTCCCTGAAGAAAAAGACCAGGGTTTATATTTATCACAACCTTAGATGAATTAAAAGGAGTGATTTTTCTTTTGGTGGGAAATGAGAAAAATAGGAATGTTGAGAAAATTAGAAAATCATGGAAGTTTTTCAATTCAATTCAATTCAATTCAATTTATTTCAACCATAAAAATACATATACAAAAGTTCATGGAAATATAAAAACATGGGGTTAGGAGCCCCTAAGAAGTTTGAATACAAACTTGTGGTTGGGGCACCAACCATGACATATATATCAAAAAGTTAACAAAAACAACATTAACGGGAAAACAAATATATACAAGAAAAAAATTATAAATACCTATATGTGAGCATAAGATATTTACAGCAAAGCACCAGCCACGAACGCACACAGGATACAGCGTCAAGCGACACTGCGTCCCTATATGCGCCCGTAGCCGGTGCTTTACAGTATTACAAAACATAACAAAACAAGTGGAGCAAATTATTCATTATTTAATTGGGCGTGTTTTTATACTGCAAAAACATTTCATTCTTCAAGAGTTTTTAAATTTATCAAAAGTTTTACTTAGTTTAATATCATTGTCTAGGTCATTCCATAACTTAATCCCATTACAACGTAAAGAATTTTGACTGATTGTAGTTTTGGGAAGAAATTGATGAAAATCTGCATATTGACGGGTGAAATGTGAGTGATAGGAGGCATTTGTACTAAAAGATCATTGAAAATATCTGGCAGGGCATTCGTATGATAATGATACATAAAGATATAAGTATACATAAGTACAAGATCAGAGACTTTCAATGTTTTACATTCAAGGAATAAATAAGTTTGCGAAGTAATGACTGTACTTCATTTGTAATCATTCGACTGGGGTCAAATTCTACCTATCTCCCTCCTTTCTCTTTATCTTTGATGGGGGGTCAGAGCGAAGGGCGCTTTTCTCCATACCCCCTTCATAGCTCCATTAGTTATAGGGTGAATGTAGGAACCCCATTCGTATTTTCAAATATTTCTCAAGCCTTTCATACCAAACTTGTTTTTATATTTTACATGTTTGTTCTCATCTTAATCGTCCTACTTTCTTTGTCATTAAAATAATGTAAGTAGATATTCTTTGGCCTAAGAAGTATTGCTCTTTTCAGAGAGTACTAACATGAGACGGAAAACAAATAAACAATATAGCTATTTTCTTGTCAACCTCCTTGCAAGGAATAGCTTTTGAATAAACTGAGGCGCAATAAGTAAATAAATAATGAAAAGACCTTTGAGCAGGGGCGCCGGAAGTGGGGGCAAAACGCATTTTCGCCCCATTCCCCCTCCCCCGAAAAAATCAGCAGTAAAGAAGTAAAAATGGTTTGTATTTTTAACCAAAAATCAAAATAAAAAATGAATTGATCACAATCACAATTATATTCCATTCAAAGAAAAGGAGAGTAAACAGGAATTAAACTTCCTAAATATTCCCCATGTCCCTATATTTATCAATTAATGGAGGATTTTATAATAGCGATACGCGCATATCGTGGAAATAGGATAGGAAAGCGTGTGTGTTTTTATGATAGGGGTGAAGACATGAGCCCCTGAACACTGGCGTACTGATGGGGGAGGGGCAGTTGCAGTGATTTACAAATGTTGCTGAAATAATATGATTTTCCCGGATTTTCTCATTTTTTTGTAATTATACTTTTTTATGCGTTTGTTGGAAAATTACAAATTTCCAAATTTACAGTCAGGCAAAAATATGCTTATTTAGAAGCCCTCATGTCAGGATCTGCAGAACGGCGGGAAAAGAAAGAGAGAAAGAAAAAATGAGTGACCTGCCAGTGTCACAAATGAGGTATCAAAGTATGCTCATCTGACCGTAATTAAATGTCTAAAACCCTGAGCTTCCGGGGCTCTGCCCCCTGGACCACACCAAGGGCCCTAAGGAGGCCCCTGGATGCTCATCTGACCGTAATTAAATACCTAAAACCCCTGAGCTTCCGGCATTACGACACTGTCCCTGAAAGGTGAGCCCCCTGGAATGTTTGGCCCCCCCCAATCCCAAACTGCTTCCGGCGCGCCTGCCTTTGAGGACATGACAAGTAGAATAGCTGGTTGTTAGTCTATTTTTATTTTATCAGTGTGTGTGTGGATGGGTTAGGATGTGCGCGTGTGAGTGGGACAGGGTTAATGTGCGTGTGTGGGAGGGTGGATGGGCGGACGCGCGCGCGTGTATAATTCACATATTAAAGTGAAATATATAATTTATGTTGAATAGAATCGAATAAAGATCACGGAACAAAAGTGTGTATATTTTATCCCAGAGTAAAGGAAAGTGAATAAATTTTAAAACCGTGATTTGGCAAACGGTTCTTCATAAATAAGAATCAGGCAATTTGAATTTAATAACCCAGAAATATATAAAAAACTTTGATATATAAACTTTCAAGGAACCTATGATCTATAATCTAAGCTTGATTGAAATTACGTTCATTTCTACATTCATTCTAGTATGATACTTTGTTAATAGGACCTATATATTGCTTTGCATTAAAGCATTCTGCAGGTTTAATTTCTACCTCATTTTATTCGTATACGGACACCTACCCCGGATAACCACCCTAGGATAACCATCCTCTAGGACAACTACCCCTAGGACAACTACCCCCGGACAACTACCCCTAGGCCAACTACCCCGGGGTGGTTATCAGGAGGTGCCTGTCCAGGGGTAGGTGTAATATATAAAATGAATGAAATGATATCTTCAAGTGGAAAAACAAACGAAATGTAGCTAATTTTGAAAGTCATGACAAAACGTGACATCTGGAATCTTCCGTTGATTATTATTTAGGTCATAATCATGTGTAATACTTCATCGAGCATTTTTAGGGTACCAAGATGAGCTTTTTTTTCTTGTCAAGAATCAGAGTGGTCCTTAGAATTTGATGTCGCGATCAAAATACATGCGAGCAAGGATTTCTTTTCTTCTACCTGACACCTATTTCTGAAAAGCTAAGTTAGAGTAACTCTCGATGCGCGCGTGACGAAAACCATCATGGTTAGCTTAAAGGGTTTTTGTGTTGACTGTATTTGCAATCAGAGGGAAGGTTGAAAGACGGTAAAAATGTTATTGCATTTTCCACTTTCCCTTCGTTAAAAGGGCAGACCAGCAATGCAATTAACAATGACAGGTAATCAAAGATTCAAAGATTGCCCGTCAGATTTTTGAGTTTACCTAAAACACATTAAAAAAATTATCCCATTTTATTCACGGCCTGATCTTATATGAGGCAGAAAATAATCATAAAAACTGATCAATCCCGAATGATTATTTCCAACGCTACTGAATTCAAAGCATTATGATACAGGTCTAGATGAAGGCTTGCAGTAACTACGCAATGTGTTGTAACCAATGTCGATCAAACTGAGCATAGAGATAGAGCCCTACAACGTGAGTCCATGCATGGAAGTCAATCCATTTAGTTCGTTAAGTAAGGTTTCCTCGAAGCCCAAGAACTGTCTTTTCTGTGGACCCTCTGATGTCCTGATTGATGTGGACTTTGGCGGATCTTGACAAAAAGAAGCCTTATATCAACCATCAATCATGTCTGCGACAGAATCGGCAGCCGGTACCGAATATTGGGAACATATTCATCCGATCCCCGCAGCCTGGTTTCTTGTTGTGTGCACGGTACTTTCTGTTTCTAGCAACACCATCAACCTTATCGTTATTCCTAGGCTGAATGATTTGACAGACGCTTCGAAAGTCTTTTATATCGCTCTCGCCATCTTTGATCTTATGTTAACGTTTATACTAATCCTTATGATCAAACCTTCCCTATCGGGGTACTGGTTTTATGGTGAGGTAGCTTGTAAAGCGATTGGATCCCTTGCGGGAATCGTGACGTGCTTTTCGGCAGCAACGGTGACACTGCTCAACATCGACAGGTTTATCCTAATTATCCGACCCCTACGATATCCGTCCATGGTCACTCGACGACGTTGTGTTGCTGTCTTAGTATCGATGTGTTGCAGTTTCGTCATCATTGCCCTTCTCGAGTTCGAATTCGCAGGAGACTCCTTTGACATCGTCCGCTTTCGAGAATTCGGAATGTGCCTCATGGACCCAACCGATAAAGGTTTCTTACCAATAATCATTTTAAATTATACCATCTCGTTCTGGGCTCAAGCGGTTATCCTCACGGTACTCTACTTGATCGTAATCCGAACCGTCTGGAGACACAACAACGCTATGGCTCGACGTGAAGAATCTGTATTCCGGATCCGAAAGTTCTACAATCGTATCAACCCGTCTTTGCCTACGAATTCGTGTCAAGATCAGGTTATGAAAAACGATTACCAAATAGCAATGCGTGCATTAGCAGCAAGAAAAAAGAAATTTCTAAAATCGGTAATTTTTGTCATTGCAATTACCGGTTCATATTTCATATGCTGGATTCCATATACGATTTCGGAAATCGCAGAACCGATGTTTGGTCGTCCGGTTTCACTTCAAGCTCAATTGACTTTCTTATATATATTAGTGTGTACAACCTGGTCCAACTCTGTGGTCTATTTTATCATCATTAAACAGTACAGACAAGAGGTTTTTAAAATGCTGAAAAGTTTGATCAAGAAATTCACATGGAAGAGGGGTTAAACCATTGAAACGAAGAACATAATGTTCTAAAAACATCATTCGTGGCATGGGAAATTTGACAGCCTTCGGCAGTTTATATTTAACGATATCAGGTAGTTTTTATCTATACCCGAGTGGACTTCACTTTACTGGAAGGTCTTACGTAATGTGTGCACCCTCCACCCACTTCACAAGAACAACCCGTAAGGAAAACCATCATCATGAATTCCGACTCCAAAAGACAATAGAAAGCTTTCCCAATCTCTTGCAGCAATTTCCCGGTTGGACACCGACCCTCTCTGAGGCGAGATTTAAGCACAAAACAACTAGTACTCCCCTAGCTATTTAAAGAAGTCCCGTGTATGCGAACTGTACATGGAGACGGGAGTATAAATTATCTTTAATGAATGCCTTCTGGGGATAATGGTTGGTGGTAGACAATGATGATGTTCTAGGTGTGAACCGACAATTGTTCCGGGAATTTTTGTCAAAGGTATAGGGTTTCGGTAAGGGTTGCAATTTCGTTTTAGGTTAGGTTCAGGGTTAGGATTAGGGTTAGGTATATTGTTATAGGTCTAAGTTCAGAGATCGGTAAGTGAACGGATTTGACGCGG
Organism: Mesocentrotus franciscanus; assembly: GCA_037976565.1. NCBI lineage: Eukaryota > Metazoa > Echinodermata > Echinoidea > Camarodonta > Strongylocentrotidae > Mesocentrotus > Mesocentrotus franciscanus. The sequence goes on along the minus strand of CP137676.1, from coordinate 29,532,937 downwards.
AGCAATTGTCGCAGGAGAAATTGTCTTCGGTTATAACCGTTGTAGGTAAATTAAAAGAGGTGGATTTACAGGCATGAAATTATGTACCTGGGGAATCACCTAGAAGCTGCGAAGAAATGATGATTCATGATAGACAATCAGCAGTTTCGGAGAACTGTATGTCGATTCATTCGCTGGACAAGTTCGCTTTATCTACAGATCTTTCTCTATACCTAGATGTAGAAGTACCTAGTTATGACGAAATTAATGGTATTAGTCTTGAGCGCTTGTATACGGCATCTCGGCTTTATTCATGCAGTTCAATATTAGCTAGTTTTGAGGAAGACATTCTGTAGTAATGTTCAGACGTCATTATTCATACGTGTCTATTCTGTTTGTTAACAAAGTAAGATTGAAGTGAAGCTAAAATGAAATGGACTGGACATAATGTAATCAATAATGCAATCATAAATCATGTCCATTGTGGTTCGATCTTCAGGCGCATAGCCGTGTTGAATTTCATGTCTTTGCTCAGTATAAAAATATAGTAAAGATAAATTATTTGACATTATTCTGCCAAACTGCTACCATAATAATCTGGATATTAATTGCTTTTATTATTGCAGAAATAAATAAAATAAAAATGAAAAATCCTTGCTTTTGATTCCTTCTAATTTGATCCGTACAATATACACACCTACATCACGAACATGATCACAAAGACTTTAAAACAATAACACAGTTGCGTAGCTACGGGTGGGGGTGGGGGGTACGGGATGCAGGTGCCCCCCCCCCATCGAATGGCAATAAAAGGAAGAAGATGAAGGAAACAAAAGAGGTGAGAGCGAGGGGAGAGATGAAGGAAAAGGAAAAAGAAAGTGACATAATATTATCTATTATCTCACGTTCTTTTTTCCTTTTACTTCATTTTCCATCATAGAATGCTCGAAAATGCTCTTCAAAAGGTTCAAAGATTATACAATTTCGTGAACAAGTAACGTCGGGATAACATTATAAATCTTAAGTGAATTCTGTTGTAAGAGGTGCATTAAACGATTATAATATCTAGAAATGCTTTGAGGTGATCCGATCTGCGTCCTTGATGTAGTGGAAAGCAGAGAAGAAAAAGGGAGAGATAGGAGAGAGATAGAAGACTTTGGGATCTGGATAATATATTATCGGGCAAGAGGCCCTCACGGCCCTCACGCGAAAATGTGCCCGTACGTCTATGTGTACGAAGGGTGGAAAACAAATCCTCTTCATGAATTTCGATTTGGGTGACGCGAAACTTTTTAACTCCTAAAAGGGTGCAGTGACTAAGAAAAAAAAGAAAAGAAAAAAGCACTTATCTAGTACACTTAAGACTGGTGCCCCCATGACTGAGCCCGCGCTACGCCACTGTATTAAGGACATTGTATTCAATAGAAACTTGGGAAAGTATTATGCACGAATGAGAAATAGAAGTACCGATTCATTATTATACCACTCTTTCAAAGAAAACAAAAAGATGACTGAAAATAATTGTGAATGCTGGCTAGGAAATATGGACCAGCTTCTCAGGGAATTTAAATTATTTGTGGATGAAAATGATGATTGTTTAGAATTGGATGATATTACCGATAGTGATAGAGTAGTTGGATAAGAAATAGAAACCAAAATGGAAGACTTTTACCACCGCCAGTTCTTGATGGATTTATGTAGTGAATGTGTAAATGGCAATGAACAAAATAAATTGAGAACATATACTCGATTTAAGCAGAGTATACAAACAGAGAAATATTTATTGACCGTTAAAAACCGTAAACTACGAACAAATATCTGCCGATTTAGAATTAGTTCACATAACCTACCGATAGAAACTGGAAGACATAGCCGTCCGGAAAAAAATACCTTCACATTTAAGAACTTGTAATGACTGTAACTTGGGAAGGGTTGGGGATGAATTTCATACCATAATGGATTGTACTGTATATAAGGATGAAAGGGGGGTATTTCTCAATAAAATGGCTGAAATATCTGGACAGTTTAAAGATCTTACCGATGAAGAGAAATTTGTTAGCATTTAATATAAAACTTGAGAATGAAAACATAATTGAGCACTTCTGTAAGTATATTAAAACATTCATAAATACTCGAGGGGAATTTTAACATCCCACCCGTTCTTTTAGAACATCAATATCGAAATTATCATTCCCATTTGTTATGTATCTTTATTGTCAAACATAGGCTGGTACGTGTCATATAATTATTTTGTAATAATATCATTTACCACTGTATATACAAGCTACATTGTTTATTGTTAATTTGTGATTACTCGAGAAACTATATATATTTGTTTTTATTTATGTATTGTAAAACAAAATGTTCATGTATATGAATGAAGTTTACTAATAAAATTCGATAGTCCTGAGCGTCGCCTCTTGAAATGTGAGAACATGACAGTGACATAATTTGTTATAATATATATTCGAAAAAGATTTCAATCGGCAATACAGTAGCGAGATCACCTTTCGCGATCGACTTTTTAAAATATGTTTTTTTACACATACTTGATTTATATACTTATTTCAATTACTTATATTTATAATATTTTTGGAAGATGAGTTTTATGATATCAATACAAATCTTTGCGGGATCTTTACAAGATCTTTATGTTCTGACGCCCATTTCGGACATCGGTGGGCATACCAACTAGACCAAACTGGCTATGCACAAGAAATGCAAAAATGCTTTGAAGAATTATTAACCTTTACTGAGTCATTACTCCGTATTTTCTCGGGGGATGCATTATTAAAAGCAAATGACCTTCATTCGAGACACCAGCTAAACCTATGGTAACTTGAACATTGCCATGATAGCAATGGCGCAAATTTCATTCACATGCACTAAAACCTGCTATAGCGACCACCTGTCTACAAAGACAATCATTTCTAATTGACACATGTACTAAAGAAACTTGTACATAAAGACCATTTTCCTATGAAGACCACTTTTCTTGTCTCCCTTCAGCGGTGTTTATATACAGGTTTCACTGAGTACTATAACAGTCTCCTCGACCACATACTCTCTTAATGTAAAGGAGTGAATTTGTCACTCTACAGAGTGAAGGAACTTCCACTCCGAATAGAGTGGTAATGCACTCCCGTTTGAGTGAGCATGCAGATATTCCTTCATCAGCCGTCTCACTCACTGACAGAGTGAACCCGTGTTCCGTTCAATATCATATGCAAACTGAATTAGTTTCACTCGTGTGCAACGAGTGACGT